>CAWVNT010000179.1:0-23892 GCA_963930775.1 Cliona cf. orientalis
GAAACCCCTTAGTATGGGCTGGTGCGAGGTCTTTTAGTTGCGGTAGGACGGTGTGATACTCAGGTACGGCTGAGCCTAATCTATGTCTCGGGCAACCTCCTTAGACCTCTGGTACCTAGGATCCCCCTGAGGATGGTCTTACGTTCGGTCACACATAAGCAAGATGCACGTATAGTTGATAAGGTTTATTGGTGGATGTTACAATCTTCTAAGCTGCTCTCAGTATTCAAGCCTGATACATTGAGTGGTGTGTTAACCTTGTTCAATGACCATAACTTGTCGTACTCTCGAACTGGTCCAGAAGAAGTCACATAAAAACATAACGCTGATGCGTGTGCATCAGCTTAAGTACTTAGGGTACCTTAAGCTGATTGGCTCGGGCTACAACTGATGCCATTGGTCGCCCATCCGGTGAGATCCTTGTGGGGCTCTCAACCTAGATGTGCAAGATGTGTATGCGAATGGCTGCACCGTAAATGGGACGGTGCATCCCTCCCATACCCGGGGGGGTGAAGGGGGGACTTCAATACTTATAAGTATTGAAGTAATTAGTTGTTTTGGAGCCAGAGAATACACATCTTGAAACCTTAACCTACTTTGATCAGTGGGGAAGCTTAGGTCCACTGATGTCAATTCTAATGCTGCTTTACATGGGGAGACAATACTCGCTTTGTGAGATCTAATTTGCTACTTTAAGTGTATTCTCAATTTTGAGATTTAGAGAGAGCTCGGCAATGAAAATATGTTTTTGGAATGCGAAGTACAAGAGATGTTATAATGCGACACGGTGTGTTAACAGCTGGGGCGACTTGGGCGACTGATCGGCTGGGTTTCCAGGCTTCCAGGTCCAATATTCCCATTGCTTTCTATGCTGACTGCCGTGCTGCCTATATCTCAAGTATCTTCGTTCTGGCGATTATGCCGACTGGTCGCCAGGGTTTCCAATGCCTAAAATGAAAGGGAATATGTGTAATTTTGTACTGGTGTGGGTTTTCTCGATCGTGGGGTCCTATTTGTGATTCTGTCTACGAGCGTTATCGTTAAACAGATTCGCCTCCTGGTGAAAGGTGCACAGGTGTTGTCAGTGTCACTGACTTCCCTCCCTTACCCGGGGGTAGGAGATCCCAAGTGGGGCCTTCTGAGAGCGTGTGTACTGGGGTCTGAAATATTATCAAAGAGACAGAATCACTGACAAAAGCTCGCTCGATAGCTGTATGCTCTGCTTCGTGGTCTGTAATAGAAGTGAATGGGGTACAGTGTTTTACTTCCAGTTCGCTATCTTTCGGTAGTGAACAGCTGTCCTCAAAAGGAAAAAAAATAGTTGGATTAATCCTGTTCCACTTGCGTCTTTCAACACTGGAGCGGTTGAGGGTGTTTGTGATCTTGTATTGGATAGTTGGTGGCGTTCTCAGTGGCGGCTTTACTGGTGGGCTTGGTGTGTGTTGATCTGAAATAAAATCTTTGGTGAATTTATCTATGTACCAGTAAGTGTCAAAAAAGGTTTTTGTTCGTCGGCGGACCCGACCGGCTTCCTCGGTCGCCGTATCTACAATGTAAGTGGTTGGTCATGGAAGAAAGTCTTCTTCATTTTCAGATAAAAGTTGGGGTTGTTGTTTGGTTTTCTCCTCCTTTCTACGTACAGTTGCATTCAATCGATTTGTGCCACTGCTTTTCTATGTACATGTATCTACAATTTCAATACTGTGCCTTGTACTCGTTAAACATCAACTTTCAAAGTATACATGTGTCTTAAACTGTGAATACACTTATGTGTATATTCTAGTGAAAATGAAGAAAAAATAGATTTAACGCCGTATTGTACCTGTATTAAACAATAAATAAATTATATGAATATTTGGGGGAATTGTGTAGTTTGTATGACTTTTGGTAGTATATTGGGACCACGGTGGTCCCTCCAAAAATTGAGATGATGATCAGTCAGTTATTTGACCATTAGTTGTTTGGGGCGTGCGTGGCCTGTACCTGAGAAGAAACGTGCACTCGTGTCGATTCTGTTGGTGGTTCTGGATACTGTAAGCTTATTTTTCTGACAACTGATGGTGTTTTGTGCTAAAAAGAAAATAGTTGGTTAAAATCGTTTCACCGTCAGTCAGTCTGGTTTTTATCTCTAACCTGGAATAAAATTGTGTGAGTTTGTTTTGGTTTTGATAATAAACTCGTTAATTTGCTATTTACTGCGGGTGCAGTGATTTTATGGTGTAATACACTAAAACTAGCAACTACGTGGTTTTGACAGAATATTGTGACGTCAGAACGCCGTATTGTACATGTGTTTTGAAATGCAAAAGGATGCTCACCTGGTTAGTGATGGTTTCTTACACTGTTACCTGATTTTTACCGTTTGTACCGTGTGTGTATTTGTGTCGGGGGGGGTGGTCTAAAAATTGGTGTGGTGGGGTGGTTGTTTATTTTAAAGCTTGCAAAATAATTTTGGGTGTGGGGGATATGTATACGTATACTTGGGTTGAGTTTTGAAACTTTTGATTGATTTGTGGCTGCGTGGGGAAATTTTGAAATTTTGTGAATTTTGTACGCATGGCCGTAATTTTAATTGTGAACCGCGGCTGGTAGGGGCTGGTTTTGAATTATTAAATTTTTAAGCCTTGTTTTTGACTTAGGGTTTGGAAAATTTATTTAGTTAGGGGGGGGGGCTAGTAAAGGAGCAACCTGCTGAGGGAACATATGTATTACAAATGATGGGGGGTTAAGATTTTTGAGTTTTGTTTAGCGGCGATCTTGGCAACTGGTCGCTCAAGTCGTCGTACGGTTTGTTACTGTTTACATTGGCTTTTCTACTTTAATGTGGGATGGGGTACACACAATAATTTTTGTTGTGGCGACCTTTGCAGTTGGTCGGCCTAGTTGCCGGATGTCCTAAAGCGTGTGATATTTTGAGTTTGGAGTTGGTTCTTCCTTGTCCGGGGGCGACTGATGTGCAATGTCGCTGTAATGGAAATTTGAAGTTTTAGAATGAGAGAGAGTGTTTGACCAAGATGGTCCCAGTTTATTGGGGGGTTGCGTTTGTCAACCCAGGCAAAGAGGATGGAAATGAGACCGCGCCCAGCCTCTAAGGAGAAAGAAGTGAAGAGCTAGACCAGGGAAAGAGGTGCATGTGTTAGCAAATACAGTGCAATAGAAATCGGTTAAATCGACTTACTTGTTTGACTGAAAGAAATGCATGATGTTTTAACAAATACGGTTCCTGCAATCAATGTCATGGTTAACGAATATTCTGGAATAAAAATGCATGTAATGATCTGGGATAGAACATATGTTTCTAGAATATAAAATACAGTTCTGGAATATTTCGAACAATCAAAAATTAGAATGAACAAGTAACGTATATACACTATGTACAACTCAGTCTTGTTTTACCTGACCCAACCTTCTACCTTTACTTATCCCCTTGCTTGTCAGCCTTCTTGAGCTGTTTCTTACTGGGGCGGTAGTCTGGGTCGACATCCTTCTTGCGCTTTCCCGACTGGTCGTCCGGATCGTCGTCATCGTCATCATCATTTTTCCTTCTCTTTGCAGCTTCGCGTTGCTGCTTTTCCCATCTCCTTTTCCGCTCAAGCTCTCTGCGGTGTTCCTCCTCCAGTTCTTTGGTCTTTTCAGGACTAGTGGCGTCCTTCATCTTGTGGTCGTCCCGGAGGTGAACCTGCAATTGTTCTACTAAAACGAAATCTTTATCACAGATCCAACATTTCCCTGTGTGTCTTTCATTACAGTGAGTTACCTTCCCATCATTGGTCTTGAAATCTTTTCCACAAGTCGCGCAGGCGTGATGCATGGTGTCATGGGTGTTTATGCAGTGGTCGATGAGCCGTTGCCACGTAGCAAATCTCCACGCACACTCCTTGCACTGGCGCTTGTTCTCCCGGTGTTCTCTGGAATGGTGAATAAGCATACCAATTGATTGAAAGGCTCGTTCACATTTATCACATTCATATGACGGAATCTGGCCTTTGGTCCTGGCCAAACCTCTACCGTGAACTTTAAACAAATGATCCATCAACATATCCCTATCTTTGAAGACATTATAACATGGCCTAACACAACATCTAAACCTAAAGACGTCCCAGTGGGCGTCCCTCTTGTGTTGGTGAAGCTCATCACTGTTGATCTTGAAGACCTTACACTGTGGCACGTCGCAGGAGTGTCTGGGATGCGTGTGTACATCTCTCCTGTGGTTGTCACGATCAGCAGCTAAAACAAACACTTTATCACAATCTTGACATTTAAAGGTCCAGTGCTTTTCATTAACGTGGGATATTAATTCTGTTCTGTAACCGAAGCTAGCAGAACAGTGTACACAACCAAACTGGCGATTTTCGGCGCTAGTCACCTGGGTCGCCGTACCTATACCTGTACCTGCACTTGAACCTGTCGTAGACTGTGGCTGGGGCGTTTGCTGCTGGGGTGGTGGGTCTTGTTGAGCGCCATGGAATTCCCTGAAATGCTTAGAGAAAGTGGCCCTATCTTTAACGAACTTGTGACAGTTGTCACACCAAATGTGGGTGGCATCTAAATGTTTATTGTAATCCCACGGGTACAGAAAACTTGACTTGCAAAAACCACACTGTCTAGTGATTTCTTTGTGGTACGTATTGATATGACCTGACCTTGTGAAAGCGTCCTGAAAATACCTGTTGCACGCTTCACACACTACCTTATACTTCTCTGAGGCCTCCTTGTGACCTCTCATTTTCTTTTCCTTTTCTGGCATTCCTGGAGTGGGGGCACCTGTCGCTGCTGACGGCGGTTGAGGCGGCTGTATGCGAGGCTCGTCCAAAACAAGGTCTGGGAGCTCATCTGGGTCGCCGGTCACCTGCTCTTGCTGCGCGGTGTCTTCAACCTTGCCAGTGTCCTTGGGTGCGGTCTCCGCTTGATCTCCAGGCTCGTCATCCATCTCTGAAAACGGATGAGACTTTATCACATGTTTCCCTAACCTGCCTAGCGTCTTGCAAACCTTTTTACAGAACGAGCACTTGCAGTTGTCTGCATTGTGTTCGTCTACATGTTCTAAATAACTTGGATACCCTTGTAGTATCTCTTAACAGTACCTACACACGATGTTCTGAACACACTCTGGGTGTTGCATATTATAATGGTTAATCAATACCTCCTCTGGGGCGTATTCCTCCTCACACAACTTACAAACCAATTCTTGCAGATCGATCATGATCTGTTGATCAGCGGCCGGGGCGTCTTCAGCGACTGGGGCGGTCGGCTGCTCAGGTCACTCTTCCTCTGCTGGACGCTCACGGGCCTTTGCTTCCCGTTTGTACTCTCTGCTGCCTTTCTGCTTTTTCCCTGAAATAACTCTCTTCAAGATCGTTTTACTACAATCGAAATCCTTGCTACACTGCTCAATTGAGTACCCATCCTTCTTTTTAAGCAAATTGTTACGCATTAGCCAGTGGACCAGTGCACCTAATATTACTGTGGGTTTGGGCTTTTGAGACAATTGCGCTGGCCTTGGCATGTGAGACTTTACTTTCAAGTCGTCAGGACTAAATGCTTTGTCAGCTGGGTCCTGGACAACTGTGATTGAAACCTGTGGGAGCTTTACTCACTCCATGAACTCGTTGAACGCCTTAGTGCTTAATTTACCAGATAATACCTTGATTTTGTTGTACAGATCCTCAAGGCTGCTAGTAGCTTTGGTGGCGGCATCCCACACATCGTCTGCGGCTGCACGAGTGGCCTCGTCCCAGTTCTCGGCATCCCCAGGCTGTGTGGCTTGTGGTGGCCTGTCAAACTCGATGGCCACCTCCTGGTCGAAGTATCTGCCATCAAGACGCTTCACTGACACTCACACCTCGGCTATGTTGGCGTCCCTCAGATCTGTCTGGTACTGCAATGAAATTTCTTTAACCTGTTTAATAAATGTAACGTACACTTTAGCATCCACGCTTACCAGGCGGATGAACTGATTTACCGCATTACGATATTGGCTTTGCAGTCAGCCATCTCTTTGAACTTCGAGACACTTGTGACTGAAACAAAATTTTAACCTAGATCTATTTTACCAAATTGCTTGCTTAACCTGGATCTGCCTGGCTATGCAAAAACCAGCTCAGATCAGAGTATCTGATAGTAGCAGTAATCCAGGTGATGTGAAGTCAACAATGACTAAGATGCTGTACGAAATACGCTGTGAATACTGAATGCTGTGAAAACTTTGCAAAATTGAACGCTCTAGATCGACAACGTATGTTATCGCTCAGAGTGAAAGCTTTGTGGACAGAATTTCAAAATGTGTTGCCTTTTGTAGGCCAAGCGAATAACGGTTAATTACCTGTTGACGTCACAATAAACAAAACAATACCCTCAAAACCTGTGCTAATGATTTGTGACATTTGGCCTGCAAGTGGCTCCATTAAAACTACAAAGCTTCTTGCGGGTAGATGGTTGTATGCATGAGGTTGTGTTCTCCCTGTATACACCGCGGGTTGACGGAAATCTTGGCGATCGGTCGCTTGGATCGCCCTGAAACCTGAAATTGGATCTTTAACACAAATTAAGGACGTGATTTCATTGGTCGCCGGGATTTGTAAACACGGCGTTGATTTGGCGCGATGTGGTGAAAATTTGGCGCTGTTTTTTTCCGAACCATTTCTCGCAAATCCTTTCTGATTGGGTGACCTCATTGGAGTTACAAGCCGATTTTCTAAAAATAGAACCGAGACGTTAAAAATAGAACAGCGGGGCATTTAAATGACCGCAATATTGTTTGTAAACATTGAGCGCTTAAGAAAATCGAATTTTGAAGCTGTTAAACTGTGCTAGGCTTACTTTATTTTGAAAACTATATGTTTTGTGTATAACTTGATTCTTTTGTTGGTTAATTTTCCCAAAATACCTGCATTTCAAGTGTCTTCACCGCGATTGCACAAGCTGCTGCCAAACTTGTAGTCACTGCTAATTTAAGAATATTTAGCGTCACATTACCTTGTGGTGTGGACTCTAATACCTTTTCATCCACTATCTCATTTATTGTGTCCATCTTCTTTCTGATCCTTTCACTGCGTCTGAGTGGAGTTTTCTTCTGGGGCATTGGCTCTAACTGTGGGGTTTTTGTGGTCTTGGTCTGTGCTGGCGGTCTCGTTGACTGGTTGTCAGACTTGCCTGCGGGTGGTGTCTTGGCCATGGCTGAGGGTGGCGATCTTGGCGACTGCTTGTCTGGATCGCCTGTGGGTGTAGCCTTGGCTGCTTCTGGGGCGTTCCATCCTAAATCTGGAATTTGCTTGATTGGCATGCAGTGTTTTTCGTCTCTCATGCCTTCATCTCTTAGTTCCTTATATAGTTCAGCTATTTTTACATCTGAGTCAATTTCTTTCATGTCTCCTCTATGAACTTTCTTTTCTTGACCATGATTGTCTTTGACCACAAATTGGTTTTTTCCAACTTGTTCTATCACCGTATGGTCTGTATATTCTGCATGAAACACTTTCTTGGTATGGTCTCTCACTAATACATTTGTACCTGGTTCGAATTGTTCCTCTTCTGGCTTGTTTTTCTCGTCACGTTTGTTGCCATCTCTTGCCACTCTGGATTTCGCCAGATTGTAGGCTATGATGTGGTACAGCTTCCTCATAACTTCAATCTTGAGTTTTCCTTCGTCATCTCCCAAATATTTAGTTGACTCTGAATCCAACAGCATATGTTTTACTGCTGGCTGCCTGCCAAACATGAGAAAGAAAGGGCTTTCCTTCGAGGATTCAGTGGGGAAAAAGTTGTATGCTGATGTGGCTTGTGGTATTACATCATCCCACTCGAGTCCTCTATGGAGTTGTTTTCCAATGGTAGCCTTCAGAAATTTGTGAAATCCTTCGATTCTTCCGTTGCACTGTGGAGAGTAGATTGGGGAAGTCAGGTGGCTCATTCTAGTGTCTTTGAAAACCTGATCCCAGAATTTATTTCTGAACTCCGTGCCATTGTCTGTCAGAATCCTTCTTGAAGGACCAAACATGCAATAAATATTGTCCATGTATGCTGTCACGACATCCTTGGCTGTTTTGCTTTTCAATGGAATACAGAATGTGAATCCTGTCAGCATGCATATTGCTGTAAGTGCATATCTGTTTCCTTTGCTCGAGGGTGGGTGGAACTCACCTATGAGATCCATTGAAATAAATTCCATTGGTTGTGCTGGTACCTTGAAATGTTGTTTCTTCAGCTTGTGTACCCTAATGTTGAACTTTGCACACGTGTGGCATCGTTTGCAATGTTTCTCCACTGCATTCTTCATACCCTTCCAATAATAGACGTATCTCAGGGCATTGTACGTTCTTCTACTACCATTGTGTCCCTGTTCATTGTGGGCCAACATAAGCACGTATTCATGTAGTATACCTGGTAAAATTACTGGTTCGTAAGGTACACCGTTTATAGTGATTCTCTTTCTGAGAACGTCTCTTTCCATTTTGAAGTAGTTGGCGTCTAGTCGCCCGAGTCGCCATTCTGCTCTCAAGCGGCTGACGTACTCGTCCTGTTCTTGGAGTTCCATCATCTTGTGGTCAGGAATCGGTACCTTGACTGGGGGTTCTATTTTCACTGGTCTCTCATGAAGGAGCAGTAACTCCTCGCTTCCACAGTCTTCAGCTATGATGACTTCCTCCACTACTTCAACCTGGGCCGCAGGAAGCTCCTCGAATGGCGTGTAGCCAAACTCGTAACCTGGCTTTTCTGCGGGCTGTTTTACATCATTGTTAATCTCTATGAGCCTTGACAAAGTATCTGCAAGCACGTTCTTTTGGCCTTCTATGAAGCAAAATTTAATGTTATAAGATTCTAATTCTACTGCCCAGTTGTTTACTTTTGCGTTCATAGTGTTTTTCTCCAAGAATTTTTGCAGTGGTTTGTGGTCACTTCTCAATGTGATGTTTGCTGAATCCAGGTAGAAACTTAGTTTCTTCACCGACATGTATATTGCATACGCTTCTTTGGTCAGTGCAGCCCAATTATACTGGCTTCCACGAAAAAGTCCACTTGTGTATGCTACTGGATGATCAGTATCTCCATCCTTCTGGGTGAGTACTCCTGCATAGGCGTAGTTCGATGCATCCGTGTACAGCGTGTACTCTGCATTCGGATCCGGATACATGAGGATGGGGGCTTCCTGTAAGGAGTCTTTCAGCATTTTAAAACATTTATCACATTCTGGAGTCCATGTGAACACCTCATTCTTCTTGGTGAGTTTCGTGAGTGGCCTTGAAATGTCTGAAAAGCGGGGCACGAATTTCCTGTAATAACCGACTAGTCCCAGGAACTGTTTTACCTGTTTCGGGCTG
Source organism: Cliona cf. orientalis (assembly GCA_963930775.1). Lineage (NCBI taxonomy): Eukaryota > Metazoa > Porifera > Demospongiae > Clionaida > Clionaidae > Cliona > Cliona cf. orientalis. The sequence continues at coordinate 9,318 of CAWVNT010000179.1, forward strand.
TTTGGTGTTGGCATGTTTTTGATACTTTCCAACTTCTCTGGGAGTGGGTGGATCCCTTCGCTTGAGATAAGATGTCCTAGATACTGTATGTGTCTCTTGAAGAAGTTGCATTTCTGGAGTTTCAACTTGAGTTTTGCTTTTCTAAGTCTCTCAAAGATTATCTCCAGGTGTCGCAGATGTTCCTCTTCAGTCTCACTAAAGATGATTATGTCATCTAAATAACCCATGGCAAAGTCAATATCCGTTAGTACCTCGTTTATGAGTCTTTGAAAGTGAGCTGGTGCCTGGGCCAAACCAAACGGTACTCTGTTGAACTGATACTTTCCCATACCGGACACTACAAATGCTGTTTTTGGCTTTGCACTTTCGGACAGGCCGATGTGATAGTATCCGGATCTCAGATCCAATGTTGAAAAGTATTTGTGGCCTTTGAGTTTTGCATAGAGTTCATCTATTTTTGGTAATGGTACTAGAGATATACAACCTTTTCCACCTGATGTGTTTTGGACCTTTGGTAGCTTGCTGTTTAATCTCCTGAAGTCAACACACATTCTTCTTTCTGGGGGGGCACCTGGTACAGCTTTCTTCGGTACTATTACTACGGGTGATGCCCATGGTGAGATACTCTTGGTGATAATGTCCGCACGTTCTAGTTGCGTGATCTCCTTTCATACCCAGTCGTAATGCTTGAGTGGCAGTGTGTATGGCCTTGAAGCAATTGGTGGACTGTCTCCAGTTTCTATGTCCATTTCGACGAGTAATGTTTTTCCTATATCTGTACTACCTTGGGAAACAATGTCTTGAAAATCCTCACATAATTTCGTAAATTTCACCTTTGTTTCTTCTGAAGTCGCTGCATCATCCAGATCCACTTTTCTGTGTGCTTCAACCTCGGCTGGAGACTTGATGAAGTTGCTTGCTAAAGTAAGGATCTGGTGTAAATCTGTCTCTGTTTTTACCACGTCGACTTCGGCGACTGGTTGCACGGGTTGCCTTTCGTCACCGGTGAACAGTTCCTGTAAGCCTGAAAAAGTTCTTGGAATACCTGACATCATCTCGGCGATTGTTTCGGCTGGTCGCCTGGGTTGCCGTGGTATCCAGTTACATGGTGAAGGGTCAGGGTCCTCTTCTATATCAAAGCAGCTTTCGACTTCTACCTCGTCTTTCTTCGCGAATGCTATTACGTGGTTCTTTGGCATTTCTATGTACTGATCACTGCTTAAATTGACCACAGCTAGTGGGCATACTGACTCATCTGTTCTTTGCGATAAATCAGCAGAGATTGGGTCTATGTACATGTTGGGGTACTGACTAAGGCAGTAATCGTCACCTGTGATCCGTATTTTGTCTTTACTATCCGTATTAATGTCTACATCAATAATTGCACAGTGTCTGGGTGGTATCTTTACTCTGGATTTCAGTGATACCGATGGTAGTTGGTGTTTTTCGGTTGTTTCTGCTACCTTTACGTCATCAATAGTTAATACAAACGAATTGTGTTTTGTCCAACGTACGCCTGCTGCATACGTTTTTGCGAAATCTACTCCCAGTATCAAATGTCTTCTTAAATTTTGACACACCAAAAACTTTTGTTTGCATGTTTCCTTTCCAATTTTTAGTTCACACTCTATTCTTCCAATTGCTCCTAAACTTGTACCTTCGGCTCCTACTACTTGGGGAACGTTTGATCTGTCCAGATCTTTTTCCTGGAGGTTCAAAATTTTGAATGTTTCTGCTGACATGACACTACTGGTGGCTCCTGTGTCGAAGAGTGTGTTGAATGTTTTATCTTTGACTTGAATTTCGAATATTGTACCTTTCTTTTGTCCTAAACTGTCATCAATTCTTAAAACTTCTTCATTTTCTGGGCAACTGGTGAAGTAGTCCTCTGGATCGTAACCTTTGGGTAGTCACGCTTCGCTGATTTCCTCGATGTAGTCCGAGGCAACCAGAGTGTCGTATACTAGATCCACGTCCGGATGCAGTGCATCACAGATTTCATTTATGGCGACTGTGGCGATCTGATCTTCGCTTACTTCATTTACTGTTCTGGGGGAGTACTTTCTGAATTCCTTGAATTTCTGCCTGTCATTCACTGACATACCTTTCAAGAAATCGATCATTCTGTGTAGTACTCTGTAAAGTTCTTGGTCGCCTTTTCCTGCAGCGTATTCAAAGCGGATGTTGTTCTTTGGGTTCCCGGGGCGATGTTGGTATTTGTTGATCTTTCTGTAGCCTCCATTGAAGGACCTGTTGGAGTTGTTGTCAAATCCGCTGTCTCTTCGGCTGCGTCCGAAGCTGTCGTGTCTGGATTTGTTGAAGCTCCTGTGGTCTCCATGGTGGGAACTGGACCTCATTGTGCTGCTCATTGGTCCGGAGTGGTCCTGGATTACACTGATCTCCACCGGTGTGGTGATCTGATTGACCGTGTCCAGGATCTTGGTATCATTGTGCAGGCTCTGACGTTGGGTTCTTCTATACTGTACAGTTCTGTTCTCTTTGTCTACTCGGACAGCCATGTCCATCACTTGGGCTAGGGTTTCCAGTGATGATCCTACCTTCGAGAATTTTTCTGACACTCTGTCTGCTACACTGTCTTCGAGAGATTTCATGTAGTCCTCAATTACCGGTACCATCCTCTGCATTTGGGGTGGGGTACGGTAGGCTATCTCGTGAACTGTGGTCCACTCATGGTTCCATGATGCTAGTGGCTTGTTCTGTGGCATCTTCATTGTTCTCAGTTTGTGTGCTGCTTCTGAGAGCGTGCCTACGTCTGAGAAATGTTCTAGTACTAATGTTTTCAGTTCTAAGTCTGTGCTTGTTAATGGGGTGTTTGCAATTATGTCAAAGACTGCCGGTCCTGATTTTGCTAGGAGTGCCTTGCGTAATGTTAGTTCACAACATTTTGCTGTTTGCTCTACCATGTTGATCCATGGGAGACATTTGGACCTGTCATCACCGTAAAAGGTGTCTAGTTTATCAAGCATTCTCCTTCTGTCTTCTGTTCTCTCCGTCTGGACATTGTTCTCCTCCAACTTCGTCATGAATGCCTGTAACACTACATCTTGGGTACTTGTGTTTGCTGGAGAAGTATTTGGGATTTGTGACGTGGCTGGAAATCCAGCACCGGTGTAGGCACCTGCTGGTGACTGTACTGGATGGTATCCTCCTGCTCCTGGTGATTCGGCTGGAGTACTTGCAAGTGGTTGAGCCTGGTTCCATGTAGATGTTGCTTTGGACCTGCATTGCTCTGTGTTGTGTGTATTTGTCCTGCAGTGGTTGCAGTAGAGTCCTTTTCGACAGTGCTTGATCAAGTGGCCTTGCTCACCACAACCGTGGCATGATCTTGTCTCCACGAAACCTCTGCTGAAGCTCCACTGTCTCTGGCGATCTGGGCGATCCGTTGTCGTGGTCGCCGGTGGGCCGGTGTTGGCAATCTCCATCATTCTGGTATTAATGTCACTGGTGTTTGGGACGGCTCCAAAGGTGACTCCGGGGCGTGCTGGCGCGTTGGTTGCTCCGGTTGTCGGTGTTGGTGTCTGTAGGTGGAATGACTCACCAGTTCCGTCGTTTGCCGTACCGACGGTAAGGGCTCCGAGGTTGGGCACTTCTGCTACTGCTGTCACCGGGGGTGCTGTAGCCATGGATGGCATGGTTGGTGCTGCTGTCGTGGCGGGCACGGGTGGCACTGTTACCGTGGTGTGTGCTGCTGCCTGGCGGTTTTCGACGTTGGTCGCCGTGGTCACCGGTGTTTCCACTGTTACCGTGGGTGTAACTGTGGCTGCTGCTGTATTCTCCTCGGTCTCAGTTTCTGTGGTTTCTCCAATCTTGTATGGGGTGTCTCCTTTGAATGCCGAGCGTAGGATGCGATAGCACTCATTGTTGGAGTCACGGGTATACTTGTCTGCATGTTCTCTAGTGGTTATCAGTGCATTTGTTGGTCTTAACTTGGGAATGTCATACTTTCTCAAACCTTGTTCGTGGCGTTTATCATTGTCAGCCAAGAACACTATAGTGAGTTCGTCCAATTGTTTGTCAATGGCACCTCGCCTTCTTTCAAGTTTTAGCATGTCCTTGATTCTGATTGCATACGGCTGTCTTTCCGTGTCTTCCATCATTACAAAGTTAACTGTAGCCATTTCTACTAGTTGTGAAAATGTTCCTAACCTTGTATCCAGTTCCTCTCTGGTTAAGGGCCTGTTGAATTTCTTTTCTAGATCTCTCCCTGGGATTCCTGCTTCTTGTCTTTTCTCTGCATCGGACTTCAGGATTTCCCTCAGGATGCCTTCCGGAAATGGGTTTTCGCTGGCATGTAGTGGGAAGGTATCGAATTCTCCATTGATGTACATATTGATTCTCCCACTGATGGCATCGATTGCTAGGGTGGTATGATCATAGAACTCTTTAAGTCCTTCACAACTAACTACAAATAGTCCAGCTCCAAGTGCAATGCCTTTCTTGCATGCTTCCTTCATTCGAGTGTTTTTCATGTCTGGTAGGTACAGATCGCCGTGATTATCCGTCTCTGGGATGGTAGGTTCTCTAAGGTGTTCGGGTACCTCAGTCACCTCGGCGTCTGTAGCTGTATCGGTGGCCGAGTTGCCGGGATCGCCGGTGGCTTCCTCGGGCTGCTCAGTGTGGACCTCTTCAGGGTTGAGGGTGTCTTGTGGCCTAAGATCTGCCATTGTACTGTGTCTCCTCAACAGCTGTTCAGGGTCGTCAATTGGCTCTGTCAGTTCTGTGACTCGAGATCTTGTACTGGTCATTCGTTTGAATTGCTTGGCTTGAGGAACTCGATCGGTGTATGCTGAGAGTTATCGGTGTGGGCTGGTTGTTGTCTGATGATAGACTGTGCGCTGGTTGGTGTCTGATGATAGACTGTGCGCTGGTTGGTGTCTGATGATAGACTGGATGACTGACGCGAATTCTCCCTTATAAGAGAGAGTTCTCCTACAATACCTAAAGACTTCTCGTGAATGCTCCTTTGTTTAGGAGCTATTTTATTACAATAAATAGTGTCACTTTTTCTCCTAGTGAGAAATTCTACTGATAATACCTAATTGTTAAGTGTAAATAATTGTTCAGCGCATGTGTGCCTTTAATCTATTGTGATAACTTCCTTAATCGCTTTCACGCGTTTGTACAGCTGTTCAGGGGATTAAGAGAATCAAGAGAATATTTTCTCACCTATTGTTGCTATTGTGCGCGTGGTGGGAAGTGGTCAATTGTCTTGAATCACTCAGATTTTCTCCCAAATCCTTTCGCGCGCTAGGGGTTGTTGCTTCTGTAATTCTAAAAATACTGATTAGATTTGGTAACAATTATGCTTGTTACTTTGAAATATTTGAAAAAAATAACGGTTACTATCTACACTACGTTCTTTAGTACTCGGTATGCTTGCATCGGCACTGAGTTTTTAGAAATAGAAAAATTGATACTTTCCTGTGTTCTTGTCGTTTTGGCGATTTGGGTAGCTAGTCGCCACAATTTCCCGTAAGATCTGTGTCTGTAGGTGTCGTCCCTTCTTCTGCTCTTTCTTGTGTATCTATCAATGCTAACTCACAAGATTAATGTAGCGCGATCGAGGCGACTGGTTTCTTGAGACGCCAGGGATCTAATTGTCAACCTGGTATCCCTTGCTTGTTAGTAATTACTTGTTAGTCAATTCTTGGTACGCAACCAATATCTCTTCTCATTATTAATCTACACCTGGTACGCAACCGGTTTCTCTTCTTCTGGTACGCAACCAGGTTCTCTTCTTCTGGTACGCAACCAGGTTCTCTTCTTCTGGTACGCAACCAGTTTCCCTTTTTCTGGTACGCAACCAGTTTCCCTTTTTCTGGTACGCAACCAGTTTCTCTACTTATTTGTAACAACTCTTGGTACGCAACCAAGTAACAATTTCTATCTACTGTGAATAACAATAATAACAATAACTTTTCAAATACCTGCTGTCCTGTGTGATCATCCGAAGTCCTCTTGAGGTCGAATTCTCCACCAAAATGCGAGGTCTTTTAGTTGCAGTAGGACGGTGTGATACTCAGGTACGGCTGAGCCTAATCTATGTCTCGGGCAACCTCCTTAGACCTCTGGTACCTAGGATCCCTCTGAGGATGGTCTTACGTTCGGTCACACATAAGCAAGATGCACGTATAGTTGATAAGGTTTATTGGTGGATGTTACAATCTTCTAAGCTGCTCTCAGTATTCAAGCCTGATACATTGAGTGGTGTGTTAACCTTGTTCAATGACCATAACTTGTCGTACTCTCGAACTGGTCTAGAAGAAGTCACATAAAACATAACGCTGACGCATGTGCATCAGCTTAAGTACTTAGGGTACCTTAAGCTGATTGGCTCGGGCTACAACTGATGCCATTGGTCGCCCATCCGGTGAGATCCTTGTGGGGCTCTCAACCTAGATGTGCAAGATGTGTATGCGAATGGCTGCACCGTAAATGGGGCGGTGCACAATTCAAAGGTCTAGACTGTCAATCAAGTTTCCTGCCAAAAGGAGCCCAGCCAATAAGCGGCAAACTCCCTCGGGCCCGGGAACCTGTATTGCATGCTGACAGCCCTCCTATTGGGGGACTCAGTGTAGCAATAATATTTACTCATGGAAACACATGAGGAGGACAGTGCCAGTTGTACTGTCGCACCCCTCCTGAGCGGATGTGTTTTAGAGTATTTATCATGTATTTATTGTATTTTATTGATTCTACAAGTGGAGCGCATTCTCAGTAGTTAGTGAGTATTCCATTTGTATGATATTTGTGGAATTGGTCGATTTTGCAATAGTCTAGGTAATCTATTAAAAGTAGAGGGTAGTTTGATCTAATGACAACACTCTTGAATAGGCATGAGGACCAAGCAAACTGAGCGAAAAATCCAGAAAGGGCTCCCCGAGCTACCTTTGGTAGTAGCCTGCAAAAGCGGAGGAGCAGGGCTACAGGCGTCCTCAAAGTCAAGATTGGGAAGCCCAGGAGGAACAGGATACCCTCCGATGATGAAGAAGCCCCAGTGTGCTGGTCGGACATTTCCCCCTTGATACCCTCCTCCCTGGAGGTAGAGCAGCTGGTGGACAAGGTGAATGAGGAGTATACAGCCTCTATGGCAGCAGACACCCCTCCAGACTCCCCTCCTCCTCAGTTATCGATTGGAGAAACTCTGGCTTTGCTGGACCAGCCTCAGGAAGAAGTGGTGTCCCCCCTCAGTCCAAGGCCTCTTCCCATCCTAAACAACCCTCCCAGGAGCCCTTTTGAAGAGGGCATGATAGAGGACCTCCCTGTTCCAAGCTCCCCCAATGAAGTAGTGGCTGCAACTGCCATCAGCAGCCCCAGCGAAGAGCCCCCTGCAGAGGAGCCCTGCCAAACAGCGAGTGAAGTGCAGTCAGAGACCATTTCAACATCTGGCACCCCTCCTCCCTTGTCTAGGCCCAGAGCCCCGACAGCGGCAGTCAAATGCCCCAGGAAAGAATTTAGGGGTACAGCAAAACGAGTAGTGAAGCAGAAGGAGCCCCGCAAGAAGAAAGCCAGCAAAACCAAGCTAACAGCGCTCCAGGAGATTAGGCATTTCCAGAGCAAGTTTGAGGATGTCCTCCCCTTCGCTCCCTTTGTACGGCTAGTACCGGAGCTCTGCAAAGAGATCAGAACCATGAGGTTCACCAAGGAGGCCCTCCAGGCCCTCAGGAGTGGAGCGGAGGCCTATCTACTGGAGATCCTGGAAAAGGCCAACCTAGCCTGTGGGCATGCTGGCCGCTGCACCCTCAAAGATAAGGACATCCGCCTTGTGAGGAAGGTACTCGATCACGACATATCCATGGGCTGCACAGAAGCCTCAATTCAAGCTTGGCAGAAAGACCTCCTCAAAGAACGAGCCAAGCGCATCACCTACAAGGAGGCACAGACCAAGGAGGCCTGCCGGAGACAGAAGCTACGAGAACTGGCATGGATGAAGAGGGCAGGCTACAGGTGAAATGCCCAGCGCAGGAAATAAATATTTTTGTATATTTTCTAGCAAACAGCCCTCCTTGTATAGTCATTATGAATGATCCCTCCAGCGTTTTGATATAGCTATTGCTACTTTATTTCACTTTACAGACCTCCACTTATTGCCTTTTTGCAATGTATTATTTATTGCCATATTGTAAATAAATCTTGTCTTGTAATCAGTTGTTTCTCTCATTTGGAAGTAATTGACTGGGACGTCAAAGGTTTGGAAAGGGAGAGTGTTACAGGGTAAATAAAAGGTCACAGACCTCCAGGAGCGCAGTTTGAGTAATTTAGTATACTTTTGACTTTATGCGGTCACAAGCGGTACACATTTATGCGGTACGTACGGTTACAATGACTACAGCCCTCCTTGCCGGTCAAACACCCCTCCGCTGTGGGTGGACCCCAATCACCCTGAATCATGCCACTACCCTCCTGTGATGACCAATGAGCGACTCCCCGTCACATGCACATTGTAGGTACCCAATCAGATGCCATCGCGAGGCCCCTGGTTATTTTGGGCCAATCAGAGCCCTTTGTAGGTACTCAAGTAGGAGTGTATTCATACGCACTACCCTCCTCTGTAGTCCTGCGATCCAAATGCATTGAAAGTGATTCAAAACAAGTTAGTCAAGTCAAGTGTCTTTCTCATAGAGGAGGCCAGTCTCCTAGGGTAAAGGGTATATGGCAACCCTCTGCACACCCAGGGAACTACTTTGTGTGGTGTACTTGATATGCCTGTGGTCAGGTTATCCTATAAAAAGGCCTGCGCGCCTAGGAAAAGTAGGACTAACAGAGTGACCACCAGACTGTTAAGTACCAGTTGTACACAGCAGGAACTTCTCAGGTAAAGGAATGCAGTGACTCAGACAGCCCTCCTCCTGGACTCTTGTGGGAAGTGTCTCAATCGACTCCTTTTGGCTTTTTGAGTGTTTTGGACACCTTCTCTGGTTCAGGAGGGTTGTGGCTCACTGCCCTCCTCATTTATTTAACCTGTAACTGCTAGAGTGTATGTAAACTGACTTGTATAAGCTTGAATAAGATATTGTGTAATTGTATGGAACAGTATTTGTAACTCAGGAGGAGTGTACTTACAGTTACTTTGACAAATGTATTTTATATTTCAGGGTTCTTACAACATCTAAGGGTTCTTGCTTTATCTAAGGCTTCTTACTTTATCCAAGGGATTTTGTATAGTGTGATTCTTCATGTGAACTATGTCTTGCGTGTCTGCTATCCAGTATTTGGACTTATGTGTTGCTTCCTGTCAAGTGGCTGTTACACCACTCCACTCATCCATTGCTGTTCTTCAATAAAGATTACACCAAAAGCTGTGCCTTTGTATCTTTCCACTGGAGCGCTCCAGGAGGGTATTCTGATCCAGAGCATAGTAGAAGGAGCCCAGCCAGCCCAGAGTGTAATCCTCACCAGGAAATGGGCCCAGTGCATGAATAGAACACCCATGAATAACTGCTGTCGCCCCCTGAGATAAGAAGGCCTGTTGCTCCAGTTGCTAACTGGAGGGTATTTTGCAGAACTAATTATTAAAGGAAATATTGGTGACAATACAATGAAATTTCACTACTAGAAGAAAAAATTAATTGAACGTGAATGATTCTTCATTTTAATACATCAATTTTGTTTACCATCACAAATGTTTGACCGGGGGGGGAGGAACAAAATATATAACCAACCACATTCGAAATAAAGCTGTTTTTTCAGAACTAGGTCAAAATTTTCTTGAACAATGGCTGGTTATGTAGAAATTTCTCAATTAGAAGAAAATTTCCTATATTATTGCAAGAATGGGCATGTACCCATGGAGACTGTATCAACCAATAGTTTTCGGTGGATATGTTTTGGTCATTTGCCTGTTTATTTGTTCAAAAACAGTGAAGATGAGGAATTGGTGAAGTTTCATCATGGTGTAAGTTTCTTTTTTTTCTTTTTTTAAAAAAAAATCAATTTCATTCATGTAGAACATTATACATTTTGTCTTGAATGAAGTCTTGAAATTCGGAGGTGTCATGCCAGTCCAGTATTGTAACCAGCTACACTTCTCTTCTCAGAACAATTTTGCCTTAAGTCGGATGTCTACCACGTGGGCTGGCTGTAAAGGGGAATGGTGAATAAGTTGGAATCTGTCTGTTTCAGTTAGTGAGCCAGGATGTCCATGTGCACAGTCCATGGTGGTGCCCGGTGTAACAGAATACTCTGACCCTCCCCCCCCGAAAATCCTGGCAAAAGGCTAAACAGACCCGGCCTCCCTCCTAGCATTATAGCCACCGTTAAATATGGGCCCCCTCCATGCTGTGCACGACACCTTTTTCCTCCTCGGCTCATGTTATCACAGAAGCCGCCACTGTACCATCTCCTGGTGTAACAGAATACTCTGACCCCCTCTGAAAATCCTGGCACAGGCCCTAATTTATTGTGCTAAACTGACCCGGCCTCCCTGCTAGCATTATAGCAACCGTTAAATTTGGGCCCCCTCCGTGCTGTGCGTGACACCATTTTCCTCCTCGGCTCCTCTTATCACTAAAGCCGCCACTGGGTACCATCTCCTGCTCTTCCCCTTAACATCTTCCCCCTTAATTCACCCTTAATACCTCCACCTTTCTCACGGCTTTCCCCAATACAAAAGCCGCCTACTCCCTACCTCATCCCTTTCCTCATTATTCCCTTAACATTTTCCCCATTACCACTTTTCATTACTTTTATATTGCCCCTTAAATTATTTACGATTTTTGGTATTTCTTATAGTCCTTTGATAACCTAAATGAGCCTAAAAATAGTAAAAATCGTAAACATTCCAAAACTTTTTGCGGATTGAAAATCAGAGCATTATTAAGAGAGTTATGGACAAAAACATGTTGTTTATGATTTTTGGTATTTCTTATGGTCCTTTGATATCCCAAATGAGCCTAAGAAATAGTAAAAATCGTAAAAGTTCAATATGAAAGGAAAACCACAAATCGGATGCCATCAAGCAATCTTCAAAAAGTTTACTATTTTTACTATTTTGCATGTTCCTTTGACAGCCTAAGTGACTCTAAAAAATACCAAAAATAGTAAACATTGAATATTATAGAGAAAAACATATATCCTAGTATATCATGAAATCTGCACGGTTTTTTTTATGATTTTTGTTTTTTTTCAAGTGACTTTCATAGCCTAAATGTTCTTAAAAAATAGTAAAAATTGTAAAAGTTCAATATGAAAGGAAAACAACAAATCGGATGCCATCAAGCAATCTTCAAAAAGTTTACTATTTTTACTATTTTTCATGTTCCTTTGACAGCCTAAGTGACTCTAAAAAATACCAAAAATAGTAAACATTGAATATTATAGAGAAAAACATATATCCTCGTATATCATGAAATCTACATGGTTTTTTTATGATTTTTGTTTTTTTTTTCAAGTGACTTTCATAGCCTAAATGTTCTTAAAAAATAGTAAAAATTGTAAAAGTTCAATATGAAAGGAAAACCACAAATCGGATGCCATCAAGCAATTTTCAAAAAGTTTACTATTTTTACTATTTTTCATGTTCCTTTGATAACTTAAATGTACACAAAAAATGGTAAAAATCCTAAAAAAATATCTCAGGAAATATACGAAGGGGATGTAATGGATATGTTCGGCCTTTGTATTGGGAAAAGCCGAGAAGTTTTATGGAGAGAGAGTTAAGGGAGGTGTGAACAGAGGAGTGGAAGAGGGTATGTGGTGGCAGCTTTTGTGTTAAGGGAGAGCCGAGAGGATAGGGGGCCCATATTTAACAAGGCCGGGTCTGTTTTGCACGATGCAAAAATGTGCAAGATGGACCCGGGGGCCATGATTTAATGTGTATTTAGGGCCGGGGCCGGGATTGAAAGTAGGGTTAGAATATCACAGTACACTGGTCCTCCCTTAATTTTCCCTTAACAGTTGCCCCCTTCTTTGAGTGTTAATACCCCCACCTTTGCCACGGCTTTCCTCAATACACAAGCTGTCCACTCACCCCTCACCCCTCAGTCTCCCGTCTGCGTCACTTTTTAATATTTTACGATTTTTACGATTTTCAGTCTCTTTTTCTCTAAATTCAAATTTTAAAAAAACCAAAAATCATAAAACAATTTTTAAATCGAAATAATTTACACTAACTTTTTTTCTTTGCAGGGAGTGGAATCGGTACAATATTCATATTAAATACGTCGGATTCAATCAGAACTGAACGACTCAACTCAAATATTACTATGTACAATCTCAGCAGCATGGAGAACATGTACAGGACAATAAACAAAATATTAAAAACTATTAATTTTTTTTTTCGGTGTATGCAGCCTTTGTGCATCTCTGTTTTGTAAAACAGAGGCCCTTCACCCCTCCAAACTAAATGTTTATGATCAAACATTGAGTTTGTGGGTTTAGCAGTTCACCGACATTTCACCTCAATCATGCAGCTCCATTTAAATGTTCTGGGACTTACCATCTAAGGGAAAATTCTGGGACTTAGAAACTAATAGGTGTTACCAGCAAGACGCTGGTCTACCCAATTCTTAGAGAGTACGATGAACCTGCATGATGACTGTGAATCCAAATTTTGTTCTGAAAATTGCTTACTTCAGTGTTTGAAGTAAGGCATCCACCACAAATGTTTTGGCATCGGAATATTAAGCTGTTGACACAACTGGCTAATATGAGCAAACAGAGAAGCCAACTCTTGAACCTTCGCAATGAAAGGAGCAGAGGTAGCTTCACTGAACTTGCCAGATTGCAGTTTCTCATCGATGGCGGTAATCTGATCAACCAGCTTACTAAATTCAGCATGGGCTTCATTGTGGGTAAGGTTAGCGACCTGTGTAGCCATGATCAGAACTATAATTTTGAATCAATAGAGTTAAAGCTCAAAAAATACGAGTAAGATAAAAACACGTCCTTTCCGAAGAGAGAAACTGCAAAACTGACCAGAACACTGCCCAAACAATGTCAATGCCTTATAATTATTCATTTATGCAAATTAGTATGTACATCCAGGGCACTTTCACTGTATCCAAGCAACTTAGCGCCGACAATCTTTAATTAGATTATATAGCCGCAATCTCGGCACAAAAACTGAAAAGCGAAACTTGCATGAAGTCGGCAAAGATCAAAGGGATATGAGAGATCCATGCATTGCCACCTGCAAATAAATAACATTCTGTATCCTGCAAGGTGCAAAAATACACGGAATAATTCTGCACTATTCAACAGTGTCCATCCTGGATACTGCATTATATCGACATGCATAAATCATAATTCTTTAACGATTTTTATGATTTTTTCGAAATGTTCGTAATAAATAATACAGACACGGTAGAGTACCTAGAGTGTTCTGTGTCATAGGCGAATACGTCATCTGGATCTTCGTCGCTGGAGTCATCATCATCATAGTCGCCAGACGAATCCGATTGTTCCTCTCAGGCGGAGTGGTAGGTATTCATTTGTTCACATTCAGCCTTAAATGCATCTCAGAAATCATGGGGACATCATGCAGCCTCCCCACTCTGAGAGGGTGTCATGTCTCTCTGGGGGCTCCTCCTGCAAACAGGTTCCATTCTTCATCTTGTGGGTGTTCTTGTGGCCAATCATAGTGATGGGCTCTGCCCGGCGCATGTTTCTCATGGCGCCATTCCCATTCCTGCCCCCTTGTTCTCTTAGTAATGCTTGGCAGCGTAATTGTCAGCTCTTCTAACCATTCCTCGACCTCTTGGGGTTTGAGGTGTATGGCGGTCCTGCTGCGCTGGGCCACGCTGTGGGGATCCTCATTGTGCGGTGATCCTGTCAACATTCTGCTTGCTAATAAAGTCTTGGGACTGTCGCAGATTGCCTCTCGTGTCCTTCAAGGACATTCTCACTGTATGGCCGATCCAGTTGGAGGTCTCTCGGTGAAAGGCGTCTGCGTAAGCTGTCGCCTCAGAGTAGGTGAACCCTTCTTTCTTGGTTCTGCATCCCTTGAATATAAGGCAGTCCATCTGATTCAAGATTACAATCTGAGGCATCTCCTTGACTGTGGGACTAAGATAATCCCACACTATTTTGTCTGTCCACACATAAGATGGTAATAGGTAGGTGCCTGGTCCATTCTCCGGTGTCATCAAAGCTTCTATTCCAAAAAGTAATGCATAGCACTCCCTGTTGTGCAGGTTGGGCAGGTCTATATGGGGTGACATCTCCCTGGATGAATTATCCTGTTGGGGATTGGGGCCCTGGGCTCCTCGATCTGCGCCATCTTTTAGTCTTGCTCCCTTGGAGACATCTGCATCCATTCCTTTTCCTGAAGCACGTGAGGTTCTCCGGCGGTGTCCATGGTTGTAGCGCTTGGTGTGCCTTAGGTATGGCTAAGACAGTTACTCATGTTCCCTAGGTATACCTCGGTAACCGTGATCATCTCGATGGGTCTTACGTCTGTCCCAATCACAAGCAAGAGTTATCTTCAGTTTACCAGTTTATTGATGTGCTGTACAATCTACGCTGGGTGCTCTCTAGCAGAGACGATGAGTTAATGGAGTTCTATGACTCGAGTTATTAGGCTTATTAACTTGGCTACACTATACTGTGTAGTGCC
>CAWVNT010000180.1:0-30337 GCA_963930775.1 Cliona cf. orientalis
GTTAGGCTCCACGGGCTCTCCTGGCTTGGGCTTGTCATCACAGCCGGTCAACAACAGCGCACAGGCCAACGCCACGCACGCCTGGCCCACCTGCCGGGAATTTCTCTAGATTTTGGAAGGTAGACAGCGGTGTTCTCCACTGGAAATCCCTCAAAGATCACCACAAGCTCCCTCTGAAACCATTAAAAGAGCGGTCTTTAAACATCTTCAAAGCATGTCAACACCGCCCGTGCGGCCTGCTTCATGGCCTGCAGCTCAAGACGCAACCTATGACCATTGACCCGCCTGGCTGCTTCGATCACCCGATGGGGCTCAAAACGGCCACGGACCAACGTTGTCGACCAAATCAAAGGCTTTGCAGTGCTGAGGACCCTTTCGGCTTGTTCCGATAGGACTTGTCTCTGTGGGCGTTGGCACTTGCAAAGCGGCCAAGAGGTGATCGAAGGCTTTTTGGCTGCAGGCGCTGGTTTGCATTCCCAGGCTCATCAGGACTCAAAATTTCAGGCAGTCCTGCTGACCGGGAGACTGCTTCGAATTTGTAAAACGGTGCAAAATTTACAATTTCGCATGTAGCTCAAGCTGTAGCTAGCTCTTTTGTGCTTGGGATGCACGGCATGGAAAGCAATGACTGACTTGCAAAGCTCGAAGTGGTGGTCTTGCGGAGCTAACTCCCCAAGCGCTTGACCAAGACTCACACACGTCCTTGCGTGGTGGCCCTCGGTGCTAAACGCGAGGCTTAAGTAATCTAGACAGCCTGTGCACCGGGACACCGGTGGTATTTCATGAAAGGCTGCAGTTATTCACTGCAGAAAATTGCATTTGTCCGTCATTGTGACTGACTAAGGTTGGATTTCTCCAAAGGGAATTGCATCGAAAATCGCCAGGAAAAGATCGCGGCGGCTTTGGAGTGCTTCTCGGCTGCAACGAATTCAGACCTGCAAGCGTCATGAAAATCATGGCCATGCCTCAGCCGCTCTGCCAGCTCACTGTGGGAGAATAAGGCGCCTTGCCAAGACATTAACACAAGGCCTAAGCCTACCCAGATTGCAGGCACGAGACATTCAGCCGAGTCGCCAAGGAGTGTTGGTAACTCTGGGTTGAGGAGCATCATCAGAAGCTGGTCATGAAGGACTTTGTGGGACCTCGGCGCATGAGCAACCTCCAACAGGACCCCAAGCGGTGCCAAACAGGTGTCTCCGGCAATAACTTCTTAGAAGGTACCGACCGGCACGAGGTGTCACACGCCAACGTTCTTGCCCAGAAGCAATTTTTGCATTGGAGCCGCGGCTAGGCTCCGGGAGAGTACGTCAGCTTGATGAGTCTCTCCAGAGAAGTTGAGCTCAAACTCCAAGATGTGAGGATGGCGAGCCGACACTTTCGTCATTTGCCTGTAGAGTTCCGCCATCTCGCTATCCTGCACGGATTCTCTTCGACATGTTGCGGACAGTCTCAGCCGTACGCCATTGAGTGGCCCGGTGGAACCCTGTTGACCTCCACCTTTTTTCTATATTGACTTGTATTGCAACAACATATTTATAACTATAACACCTTCAAAGCATACTACCCCATACAAGGTAGAGTTCTACAGGCGAACTTTGATATTGCAGGAGGTCCTCCTCGAGTAACTTGCGGAAAGCCTCATGGATAACGAAGTAGGAGATGGACGAGCTCATCACTTCTCTGCACAAAGAGGAGAACCACTTGGAGATCATGGGGTGGTTCGCGGAGCTGGCAATAAACCAGCTGCTGATCCTGTGGAGGGTCAGAGCAAACTTATGCGAAAACCTCAACCAAGGAACGGAAGCTTGCACTCCAAGAAGGGGTCGTAAGGCCACGTCTCGGAATCTCGCTGAAAGACGAAGAAGAAGCCGTCGGAATCCGAAGGCCTTAAGCTCTCCAACCAGGGCATGATGGGCCCACTGGCAAACAGGGTGGCGTCCACCCAGATGCCTCCAAACTCTTTGAGAAGAGCCAACCTCACTAGGTCCGAGCGCTGACCTGGAGGCAACTCCCAGAAACGGCTCCAACTACATAGATCTGGCAGCAGAACAGGGATATCTGCAGCGGAGAGCTTGTGAATGGTGAGCTCAGGATTGGCCGACTCCCAACTTTCGATGCAGATTTGGCACACCAATGGGGCGCTTTCCCAACCTTGCTCCCAGTAGGTCCAAATCACCGGCGGCACCGGCATGTTTGGCTCCTCGACGTCAAAGCTCTCAACAGCGTCTGACAGGTCCGAAGCATTTGTCACCTCGGACTCAGCCTCGACATCCTTCATGAAGTCCTTGCGCGGATGTGAAGCTCGCTGGAGTAGTCCAGTCATGACAAGGAGAGCCAAAGACATCCCAAACAGGGTTGGAATAAACGCGTGGGGCCCAAAGAAGCTCATCATACGGCTCATAAGGAAGGGTACTCCACCTGCTCCAAGGGAGGAAGCGATGGCGAACATCGCGGAGTCCACCGAAGTGAGGTCTTGTCGCTCTTTCGCCATGGTAATGGTCATCGCATACGCAGGGCCTACGCCCAGTGCAATGCCACTGATCGCCAACAGCAGGCAGGAAGTTGGGGGTACATGGTAGCGGGCAAACAGCTCAGCGCCGCCACAGAAGCGCCTCCGATGATCATCGCCGATGGCTTCAAGCGGAAGCACTTGCAAAGGCACGGCGCAAGCACGAGACGGCTCACCTCAGCTCTTAAAGATGCTTCAAATCACCTCACCACAGCCCAGGTTGCTGCAAAGAGCGCCCAGAAGACGATGTTGCACAGGGATGGCAGGTAAGAGGTGAAGCCAAGCTGCAACATGGCCGTGATCAGCCAAGTGCCACAGGCCACCTGATTGATTTCCAGGTCTGGAGTGGGTGTTGAACCATGCTGTCATCTGTCAAACAATACCACAATATATCTAGTCTAGTCTAGTGATGATGTCTAGTGTATTGTTATATATAGACTTTGGATCAACTGAGTAGGTCTCTTTGCAGGGGGCGCTTGCAGAATGCGAGCATGCAAGTCATTCTAGCGCGCCTCCAAGCCAACCGCCAGAATCCCAAGGCAGGCACAACTCAATGTGAAAGCGCTTGGCGCATTTCGTGTAGACTTTGTGGTGCTCTCGACCTTCCTCTCCTCATCTTTGGCTTTCGGAAGAATAAGGAATAGGAGCGACGACAAGCCCGTGAAGCCCCCTGCAATGTAGAACATCATCTCGCCTCCAAAGGATGAGGAGAATTCCTCCAGGAGCACCATGAAAACGCAGCCCAAAGCAAAACCGCCTGGCATCGTGAGGCAAAGAACTGGACTATGGGAAGGAAACAGTGGTTTTGGGAATGAAACCAACATCACCAATACATGCATGAATGCGATGCAGTGGTATGTCGCTAGCATACGATGACCACTTCCTTCAAATACAGATTAATTACAAGGCTCGCGAAACAAGAGGGCGCTCTACCACAATCGAGTGATATGAGCAACCCTGGCCTTGATTGAAGCTCTAAGCTGCGCTGCTCAAGCTTGCATCATCAAATAAATAAGAGACCAACAAATTGGTCATTTGACCAATCCATGGCCTCGGCAAGACTTGGAAGGCGAAGACGAGGGCCAGCGCATAGATCCCACCCGTGCTGGCCAAAGGAAGAACCATGAAGAATAGCCCCAACCACATCATCAAACCACACCTTGCTTGGTCAGCACACCACGTGAAAGGTCAAACAATTAAACTATCACTTCCCTACTTTCCTACTGTGCTTTGGCAGCTAGCAAATCTCAAAAAGGATCGAAAAAAGACGAAAAATGTTATGTGGTAGGCAACGCAAGGCACAGCAGGCAGTGATGAAAACGTCGTGGTACAAAAGTCGTCAAGCTCGATGCCAAGCCAGACACTATGCACATCACCGCCTGCGCTGCTGGTAGCCACCCAAGGGTCTCGGGCTCAACATCGGCGTTAGAAGCCAACCAAGGGATACTGGGCCCAAGAGCACTGCAAATCATCCCGAAAACCATTGTCGACATGGTGTAGACGACCAGCTGAAGCACCTTCCATCGTTTCGCCAGAGCCATGCCATGCCCTTCTGACGACATGATCCTAAACAGGCCTTTAAAAGAGCCAAAAAACGTGGCTGGCGGAAAGCGCAAAGAATCAATGTGTATTCAATGCATGTGTATAGCCGCAGCGTGTCTCGCATGTCGAGCCGCACCTTTCGGCTCTCTTCAGACTTGGATCAAGCATCAAGCGCACAGCGGCGCACAGGCGTCAGCCTCCCTTCCGATGCGAATTCCGATGCGAATTCTGCCGGCGGCCCTGACTCTTCAGACCCTAACTGTGATGAGGCAGAGCCCCGGCGAGAGGCAAAGCCTAACGGTTCGGCAAACGCCCTGCGAAAATGTCAGTGGTATGCCGAAAACAATGGGTTTCAGCCCTAAATTCACATCCGACATTTAAGCAAGGTGTTTTGCGTGCACCCGGTGCTCATCGGCGGCGCCTCGCGAACATCGATAAGTCTATGACATCTTGCTCGCCTCTTGGGCTCTGGCAAGTCTGGCAGCAACGCCATGACTTGGGCTAAGCCCGGCAGTCCCTGGTGGCTTCAAGTGAGGGTAATTATTCAGTCCACACGGCAGCTTCCGCGGTGGACATGGTGTTGGGGTCTCTACCGCAAGCTTGCGCGAATGGTGCTTTGGCACTTCGCTTCCGCGACTACTGTGTAAGGCTAGCTGTTGCGTAAGTTGGAGAAGCTGGTTCCTAGCGCGACTCGGTGGCCCTGGCAAGTACCGCAGGTTTGTCTTTGCGTGCTTGTTGTTGTGGGTGGAGGTTGTTTGGCTAAGGCTGGGGCTTACGCGATGAGTGTGCGAACACGAAATCTCGCCAGCATTCATTCCAGCAAGAAGGATACGCTGCTAAGCCGCCCACATGGCTTAGGAGTCTAGAAAAACAATGAAAAACAAACTTTCAAGTGAGTTCAGAGACTCTTCACGGCCGCCTTGGCCCGTGGCTGGTCATCCTGCTTCGAGACCTGCCATGCGCTGGCACCAAAGAGACCCGTTGCTTACAAGGAACTTCCAGGAACCGTAGCATAAACAACCCTACGACCCGAAAACCGCGTCAGCGTTTTGCACCGAAACCACTGAGCTCCGGGCGTGACGTAACAGCCGTTTCTCACGAGGGTCTCCGTTTTTTTTGTTTGTGTGTGATGGTGCGGATCGTCAGGCCGCTGCGTTCTGTTGGAAATGAAAGTTTCGCGCTGACGAGAAGCTCTCGAGCGCGCCTTAACATATGTCGAAATTCGTCCGAAAAACAGGATGCGGAGTGCTAGACGCAGACACTGTTTGTGGTCAATTTTCTGCTTCGCCGCTTCAGCGCCGACAGGCGACGGCAGTGCGCCGCGAGAGCTGTGCATTGCTGTTCACATATCGCCATTGGAACGCTTTGGCATAGAGCCACAATTTGTCACTATGGCTGGAAAGCGTCTTAGGAATGAAGCGCTTCAAGAGCGCCCAGACAGAATCAATCGTGCCAGTGTGACATTGTATGTGCTTGCGTCCTTGCTTGGCCGGACGAACAAACTGGCCACGACTATGATTTACTGCCTCATGTTGAATTCCCAACTCGTTGGCTAGCGTGATGTAGCAAGGGGACGTAGGGCAACTCGAACTATAGTGGCCACATCTCGAACACACCTTGCACGTCGGCTTCTCCTTCGTACCACAACTGCGCCTGGTCCTCTTCGTGCTTGATGACGCCAACGCACTCTTGGCTTTCTTCCCCATTGCTGTGGAGCTTCTCTCGCTTGGACACACACATATGTACGCCCGCGCATGCAGGACAGCCACACACCCCAAACCCCCACACACCCCAACCAAAACCCCACACCCCCACCCCACACCAAAACCCCACCCCCACACCCCCCCACCAAAACCCCACACCCCCACCCCCACCCACCCGCACCCGCCCCCACCCACCCACACCCACACCCGCAAATGACACAAGCGTGAAAATGCAGTTTTACTGTTACGGTAATCGGGGCGTAGGCATAAACAACATCTCTTTCGAGGTGCCAATGGTTTCTCGACGCTTCAGACTCCCCAAAACCGGAGCCTCTCGTTGCGTGGCTACCTGCGAGCAGTCCAACGCAGGTGCTGTAAATGCAAGCTTCAGCTCGGGGGATCAAGATCAGTCCGTATGGTCCATGAATCCTCTTGGAACAACCTCCCAGAACAGTCTTTTCTTCAAGGCACCGGCTTGCTCCGCTTGTCACATTGATCTCACTGACACGTCACGTAACCAGGCCTTAAGGCACGGCGCCTCCTTCCGGACTACCTGGACATGGTGGGGTTCACATGGAGGCAAAGACCCTCCACCCGAATGTTTTCCAGAAAATGGTGTCACTCAGCGTTGCCCGAAAACAGCAGATGCAATGTAGCTCTTTCTTTGGACGCTTCCAAAAAAAGATCTCCACCCTATCTCTGTTGAGTCTAGGGTCCACCTGTCAAACGTACTTGCAGCTCCTGTCTATGACTGGATCAAGCTCGAAGCCTTGTCATCCTGCGATGGCTTCAGCTTCCGGCGCCCCTTCATTGGTGCAGCCTGGATTTGAGTGGAAGGACATCAGATGCTCAACGGATCTATGCCCCAAGCCATCCTGCCGTAGCTATCCCAGGAGCAAACAAACGCTTTTGGGATGCTTCCTCTAAGCAGTAAGCCTTCAAATATCTTCAAATATAGAGATTTCTCCGGTGTACAGACCCTAGGAAGTCCTTCGCTAGTCGGCAAAACCATCAGAACGCCATGCCTCCCTGGACTTCGTGATGGACTTGGCAGCCACGTTGGCCTGTGGAGATGGCACTGCCATGGGGCTTAGAACTGCTCGTGGACAAGTCTGCAAAGACAAGGAAGGGAACATGCCTCCGAAGTGTGTGTGGCTCCAATAAGACCTCATTGATGATCCTGATACTTTGGCAACAGATATGAAGCACCTATATACATCATCTCAATTCAGCGAGGGTCCAACTAGCCGTGTGCAAAGGTACTTTGCACCTACTGTCCATAAGTGGCTTAAGCTCGAATGCTTGTCCAGCTAGTTCTCGAGCAAGTTTGGCCTTGTCATCCTGCGATAGCTTCTGCTTACGGCGCCCCTTCATTGGTGCAGCCTGGATTTGAGTGGACGGCTGGGCATGGCGCTCTGTGAGGTCCCCTGCCTGTCATAAGTTCTGGAGTTTATACATCGATCAAGTGAAGACCCGCCCTATGACACCTATGAGCTTCAGGAACCCAAGCAGGATCCAAAAAACCTGCTCATCTAATGTCAAACTCTCAGACTGCGCCCACCTCTCCCTCAGGCACACCACTTCTAGGCCTTTTCAAGCTCACCTGCAGCGTTCAGTAGATGCAAGCTAGCTGAGTCACTGAGACGCTGTAGGATAGCAAATCGCAATTGGCGCCAAACCTCGGACGTGCCTTCGCATGCGACTCCGTAGTCTTCTGCTCTTCGACTCTCACCTGCACAGTGGAGATTCTTGGTGTCAACACCTAAAATCATCTAAAATCCTGGCTCTCCAGACATGTCTGGCCATGAATTTCTCAGCAACCAAGCCCTGTAATCTCAGGCCTGGCCTGCTTGACGGGCCTGGTTGCGAAATCGACTTAAGGGCCGGTGAAATTATGAAGCCCAAGCCTTTGGGACACGTTCTGGCACCTCAACTGGGGTGCCAATCGTCTTGAACAGCTCTTTGAGGATCTTTGAGGGCTATTCAAAGTCAACTTAGGTGCTTGGATCCAGTATTTGGCTGTTGAAAGCGGCCAACCGTGGCAACAAAGTCATCAAACTTCCTTGCCCATCCGCCTCGCGCGCACAGGTGTCGGCAAGGGTCTCTGAGGCAAATCCTGCAAGCTGCGGCATTCGGGGACAAGTGTAAGATACTAACTATAATTACAATCAGCTGTTGAAATCAACGGCTTTATGCTTGGATTGAACATGCATCAAGAAGAAGTATGTAACGCTGACAGGAAGTGAAAGGACTGGATGACCATCTACAACCGCCTGCGCCGCCTGAATACGGCTTCAACCCTTTCACAGACCTTTAACACTGGCACGAGTCCTGATAGCTCACGGTCTCGTATCGCGCCCACTTCCCGGCATGCAGCGTGCAGTACATGTTCCACGCCCCCTCTGGCCGCTTCGTACCAGCATTTTGGCAGGGCAAACCTCGCACCGCAAGGCTCCAAAGGCCTCTGCCCCGCCTGTCACGGTCCTTGCGTGGCAGCTGCCCACGCGCTCCGCGCGCGGCTTGGTGCGCACACGACGGCGCCCAGGTGCGGCCACAGCCAAACCGACACCCGGACCCTTGGAGCCTGCGGCGCACACAGCCCTAAAGGCGCCTGAGAGGCATGCAAGGCATATGCAAGGCATGTGAGGCTATCCCGCTGTCTTGCAGGACCTCGATCGCTGGCCTGTAGGTTTCGTGCTGACGCCCGGCTGCAGCATGGATCGCCAAAGCGCAGTGAAGTCGGGCGCCTAAACAGAAGCTATGCTAGTAACAACCGAAGTCTAGCATTCAGATGCATTCAGATGTTTGACTTACTGACCAGGCTCAACATGGAGCCAATTCAATTCTTGAGCCGTAGAAGCCAGCCTGCGTGGAGCGTTGGCGCTCATGTGGCAGCACCGTCTGTAGCATTGGGGCTTTCACGGTCACCTTGCAGCGTCAAGGCTCAGCCAAGTCGCCGGCCTCTAAGGGCTTCAACAGCGGCACAGGCAGTGTCGCCGCTTCCGGTGCTGTGGGGACCGGGGATGCCGACGGGATGGCCGGGGCTGGCGGCTCTTTCGCTGCCGCAGGAGCCTTTGGGACTGGCGTCGACTTGCGCAGCTTCGCTCTGGCTTTCTTGGGCGGAGCCTTGATGCTTGGGGCTGGCGTCACCTCCGATGCGACCGGTGTCTCCTCGACAGGGGCTTCAGGCACTGGTGCGGGGCCGGGCGAGGGAGCTGGCCTGGAGAAAACCAGATCCTGGGTGGGCGTAGGCATGGGTGCACGAGAGAAGTGCTCCAGCAAGCGGTTCACGAGGTCTCCCTTCGAGCCTTCATGGTCCTCAGGGCATAGCAGGGTACCGGTATCTTAAAGCGTTCAACACCCTGGAGGAATCGTAGTTTGCAGCCTTTCCTTTCATTCTTTTCATTGTTCTTCATTGTTCCTTTGGCCGAGATGCCAATCCTCGCTCCAAACAAGCTCTTCGCAACTCCTCGGTGTGGAACAAACGTAGGCCTCGGCCGCTCGGTCATTCACCTCCTGGCCCGCGCCTGCACGGAAACCGTCGTCTAAGCGCTCGGTGACCATCTTCAGTGGGCTGGGCAGCCTTTCTTCCAGCGTCACCTCAGCCCTGGCCACTGTGTTCGCCTATAGAGCCTGTTCCCGGCCTTTCTGTCTCGGTTTTTCTGGGCGGAGTTGCTTCTGGCCTCCCAAGACATGTCTAACATTGCCTGACGCCCCTCTTTCAATGGCCTGTACCTGCTAGTATCTGATATCAGAATATCATAAGTGCTCCACAGGCAACAGACTCAGGTCCTAGCAGGTCTTGGCACACAACCAAGGCCAACCGATGCCATGTGGTCGAACCTCATCCCTTTCTGAAGACATCAAGCCTCATCTCAGCACTGCTGACGTCAGGCTGCGCCGCTGGGATCACCTCCTAAAAGCTCCAAAATGGCTTCAAGCATCTCTTCATTTCTTTTCTATTCATTTTTTCCCAATAGATTCTTCAAAAGTATCTTTGCGGATCTTCGGTGAAGTCATGTCCACGCTGTACTCGGCCTGCTCAGAATGCACATCCAGGCTCTGGGCGTCCAGAGACCTCAAGCACTTCAACGCCTCTTCGATCGCATCCAGGGCCCCCAGCGGCTCGAGCACTTCGCTCTCCTGTCTTCCCACCCGAAACAGCTCTAGAAATCTCAAATAACCTTTTTCTTAGCCACCAAAACGAGTCAAATCGAGTAAAAAGATG
The DNA here is from genome assembly GCA_963930775.1 of Cliona cf. orientalis. NCBI lineage: Eukaryota > Metazoa > Porifera > Demospongiae > Clionaida > Clionaidae > Cliona > Cliona cf. orientalis. The sequence continues at coordinate 9,983 of CAWVNT010000180.1, forward strand.
TAAAAAGGGGCTTAATTTCGATGTCTCGAGCCGGTCCTGATCCTCCACAGCCTTTGTGGCCAAGCGTTGCGCCAACTGAGCCGCGGTGCCCTCGGCGGATAGGCCGCAGCAGCGACCTGGCATGGCCTCCCAAACAATAAGAATGACGCTTCCAACAGAACTTTAAGACTAAGTCTATATATACTTAGTATGACTAAGTTAGAGTCTAGACCTCTTATCGATGCTTTTAGAGCGTATCTGCCAGGGCACATGCGGACCGGAGGCCGTCCAGCGAGAGCGCTTCCATGCTCGCGGGCACCTGGACTCCAAGAGCTTTGAATCCAAAGTGATGATCGATGTCCCAAGCTATGGTAGGAGCTATGTCTTGAAGGGAAATGTCTCCTTTTTAACTTCCTTTTAACTCAGTTTCATTGAGTTTCAATCAGTTTGAAAATAGTCATTTAATCATATTTTAATTACACTTTAACTTTAACTATATTTTAATTATATATAAGTTGACTTTTCATGATGCCACGGCTTCGTGAGATGTGGACGGTCCAGGCCTCTTGACTGGCTTGGCTCTCCGGCTCAGGCGCCAACAAGGCGGCCAGGCGGCCCACCAACTCGGCGCGTGGGCCGTCGCTCGGCAATTCACGTGCGCGGCAGGCGCTGCGCAGGTCTTCCAAGGGCAGCGCCTGGAAAGCAAAGACCATCGACATCTACCAAGACTACTAGACCTATTAAGAGAATTAAGTTAATACAGCGTAATTAGAGTTATATATATTAAGTTATGCATCCATCTATAGCAAACTATATAGACGTAGTACTAACATGTACTACCGGCCGACCATGGCGCCTGGAGGTTCTTTGCCAAGGTCGTCAGCACCGTGGAGGCAGCCGACGCTTGAGAGACTTGAGAGGCTTGTTGAGCCTGGCACCAAAGACCTTGAAAACATATGAAAAGATGTGAAAAGATATGAAACGTCTCACTCCTCGTAGCTCTCCAAGGCTTCCGTATAGGTCTCCAGCGGCGATCTGAGCACGCAAGTAGAAAATAATGAGCGTCTTTGCAGGTGTGCCTCGTGGGCGGGATCCAAAGCGCGTTGTCAGGCGCTGGAGCTGGCGCAGGTGCCTCGACTCGGAGCTCCAACTTCAACATCGAAGCCACATTGCGTCAAGATGTGTCAAGTCATTTCAAGTCATCTTCTTTAGGCTATGGTCCCACCTCCTCGATCAAGCGCTCCTGGCATCGACCCTATGCAAGCTCCACTCATGCCCGAGGCACCAGCAGTTGAGCCTTGCTGCCCTGGCTCCGCAACTGCCTTGTCTTGCACATCTCGCGTAACCTGAGCGCTCTCTTGAAAGCGAAAGAGCTCTTGAGCCACCGGACTCTTTCACCGATAAGCTGCTGAGCTCTTGCAACTTGCTGCGGCGAGCCTTCTTGGCCGGGACCTGCGGCGGTCGAATGGCTTCAAAGAAGAGCGCTCCTGTGATGGCGGCGGCATCTCACGTGGGCTCCAGGCTCCTGGCGAGCACCATAAGCCCGGCAGACTGTGCTTTTGAGGCTGTGTTGCCTTGCGCTTTGGCATTTGAGTCGAAAGTCCATCCAACCGGTCTATCTATACCCACGCTTCTCTGCCCGAGACATAGCACAGCGCCTCGCATCTTGTCTGGGCTGCGCCCTGCGCATGGAAAAGTCATATTAGAACAACCCCTCCCGAAAATAAACGGGGATATAGACATGGATAGACGCTTTCCGCATTTCATGAGTAGGCCCTGCCTCTCTTCTCACCACCTGATCGAACGCGGTGGTGGAGAGCGAAACAGTATATGCAGTAACATAACCCCAGGTGCCTGCAGGCAAACTCTCTGGCTGACTCTCAGGCGGCTCCAAACCTGCAGCACCTGTCGGGCAACAGTCCACGGAGGGATAGCCCAAAGAAAGTCTGTCAACATCTCCTTCTGCGGATTCCGAAGGCACTGCGGTAATTACACGACAGCGTGTGAGATCCGTCCACTCGACCGTTGGCTTCATTAATCGAGAAACGTGAGCAGACTGTCTGCAGAAGCCAAAGAAAGCTAGAACTAACTCCAAGTGCCTGCAGGTGAACTCTCTGGCTGACTCTCAGACGCCAAACTTGCAGGACCTACGCAGCCACAAGCTGAGAATACCTAGCGACATCCAAAGATAAGGCACAGGTGGGTAAACCGGAATATGTTCTACATCCTTCTACTATCGAAGAGCTGGCACCAATGTGAACCCACGGTGGCTTAGCACGTCGTGTGCTGGTCAAACTCGAAGCGCCTGCAGGAAAGCTCTCAGGCTGACTCTCCGGCAGCGCCAAGTTCCCGGCACCTCGAAAATAAATGTATCCCACACAAGAAAGAAGGCAACAAGGCAAGCAAACTCAAGATCGCGCAATGTGAAATCTCTGAAGGCTCGAACCTGGATAACTCTGGCTCTGTGACATGGGAGTGGCCGCCTGTCCAAGAACGCGCAGAAGCTCATTAAGCTCTCCACACCTCGTTGGCATACATGGCCAAGCGGTGCAGTAGAGCCTGGAGCATTCACATCCAAGTGCCTAGCTTGGAATGTTGCAGAAGACCCTTCTAGAAAACACAGAATATTCAAAAGCTTCCTTACGGTGCAGATCCACCTCTTTGCTGCCGCGGCTGTTGAGACCCAAGTCTTCACAGGCCTGGCCGGATTCCCAGCAACCTGTTAGGATACATTCTTAGTCTGCCATGTCTGCCTAAACCTCTAGTCACATCTTGAGAACTTGCTTTGGACCGGTTTCGATCAGGTGATTGAACCTGCTGCATGGTCCATAACGCAAGGTGTAGTGGAGAGCTTGAGATGATGAACTCGAAGCTCTCGAAGAATTGCTTTGTAAGCTCTCATTCTGCACATTCCAATCAAAGATCTGCAGACGCGCCTTCCGTAAGCTTATCAAGGACATCGCATCCAAGCCTGCGACAAGGGGCCTAAAGGCACAGCAAATGCTTGCCATAAGCTGTCAGCCTTCCAAGCCTCGGCACTAAGGCAACTAACCTTCAGCATTCACGCATCTGCCTCACTTCCCCGACTCGGGACCCTCGGGGCAAGCAAAACCGGGCCTGTCTGACTCTCGGCTGCCTCTTCCTGGCAATTTGATGAATACCTTCCCTGGACAAATTGCCAAAAAGGCCATCGCTCACCCCGCCCCGCAACCGCTTGATCTGTGCGTAAAGGATGTTGGGATCCTGCCTGGATCGCTTCGAGGGAAGGTTCATGAACGCTCTCCACCACCGGCTCGGGCTCTGGCCTCCATGGCGCGACCAAGGCGATCAGAGTCAATTAATTGTACCAAGTACCTATAGAACCTGCTTGGCACCTGGCTTAGCTGGAACATGCCATAGTTTGGGTCCAAAACAGATGTCCAAGGAGGTTCTAGGTCGAGTAATTATGAGTTTTCTACGTCGAGACACCCAAGATCGCAACTTTGTGATACCCGCCACGCCTGGGAGGCGCTTCTGCGAGTCCTGTGCGTGTTCGAGTCCCGTTTCATCTGTATTCACCTTAAAAGATGGAGCTCCATCCCAAGAGTGCATGAAAAACGCGGGCTTCATCTTCAAGATAAAAAGGAAGCTCAGACGTCATGTGAAGCTGCGAGGGTCCGTGCGAAATCCATGAAACTGACCTTGCAAAAGGCTCTGGCCCCACCTTTCTTGGCCTTTTTCTGTTCTCGCTCCCACCGTTGTAAGCGTTTCAGGAGCTCCGCCTGGCAGCAAGAAGCTGGAGTTCGTGTCTGGCCTTCTTGCCACCCAGCTTTAAGCCTCGGGTTCTCGCTAGGGCCAGCATCTCCTCGTGGCGGACAGCATTTCTAAGTTCCACCGATATCTTGACTCCTTGTAGGACAGTGATCGTACATCCTCAGCGGCAAGTCGGCAAGGTCATGCCCTTGGCTGATCCCTGCAACAGTCTGCTAAGGAGATCTGCGGACCAGTCCAACAAAAGAATCTCGACAGCATTCAACATGTGCAAGACACCAATGTTTCACGCCACAGCCGCCTGGCCTTCGACGCCAAAGCTTCGTCTGCTCCTTCGCCAACCTGCTCGGTCGTGGACGGTTTTCCGCTCATCTCCGTCATGCTCTGTTCAAGTTCTGCCCGCCTGGGCCTTTGAATCGAGAACGTCCTCCGTCGCCTGTTCACTTGCAAGGCTGCGCCAATAAGTAATTATATAGTAGATGTTTATATAATATATGATATGATTATGATTATATTATGATACGGTATGGTATGATTTGATATGATATAATCAGTCTATCCACCCGGCCTCTGCTGCCACCAGCCGGGCCTGACACACGCAGGACTAGTTGGTGGCCGCATGACTTTAATGCGGGCCAGAAGGCCCAACTCGATCCCTGCAGCGCTTCCAGGTTCACAGAAACCCTTGCCTCCGTCTCTGCGTCGGCATGCGGCTTCAGGTCAACATGCTCCGCCTAGCGCTTCCACTGACCAATTGTTAGAGCTATTTAAACCCCGTGACCCTTGCAGAAAGAAAGTAGCAGCCCTCCGCCGCCAACATCAATAGCTTCACAACACCAAAGATCCAGCCGTTGAGAGCGTGGGGTGGAGCTTCATTCCAATAATGACTGGTGGTGGGCAAACTCATCAGGCATTTTGTCGTCGACACCAACATCACTCAAAGCGACCTGTTCCTAACAACGCCTCCAATTGTACTCTACCCACATCACATCTCCGGAACCAGCAATACCACCCACTCGGCATCTCATGGCTGCTACGAGTACGCACTACGTCCTCACGACCATCCCTACGTGAAAGGGTTGCAAAAGAGGTGTCTACACCGGACTTTGCAAGGAACCCTCAGTCATCCTGTCATCTTTGCGCCGACAAACACAAGTCCTGCCCGCCTGGGCCCGTGCATCCAGAACGTCCTCCGTCGCCTTTTCAGTTGCACAGGCTGCGCCAAAAAAGAAATTAGATGACAATGTCATATATGATATGATGATATGATTATGATATGATACTAATGATATTATATGTGATATTATCAGTGTATCCACCAGACCTCTGCTGCCACCAGCTGGGCCTGACACGTGCAGGACTGGTTGGTAGTCACGAACACAGTGGCCGCATGACTTTATGGCAAACGAGAAGGCCCAACTCGATCCCAGCCAGACTTCCAGGTTCACAGAAACCCTTGCCTCCATCTCTGCGTCGGCAGGCGGCTTCAGCAGGTTGAAATAGCCCGCCTGGCGCATCCAAAGGACAAGAACTAAGCTGACCAAGTGTCAGTGTAGGGGAGTATTCTGTCAACGTGATCTTCCTGGTTGCAGTTGCTCGCTGAGAAGTGGCGGTTTTCGCCAAAGCGACAAACCTCAAAAACTAAAGTACAACCTGACACTCTCCACTGCTTGTGGACGGTGTTCGGGGACCCGTAACAAATGGACTAGTCCAGCAGGGACCTTGAACCTTGCTCACCATCAGGTTCTCCGTGCCAGCACTCACCCCAAGAAAACAAGACTTGCCCAAAGCACATAGCTCCTTTTGTGCTTTGGCAACCGCAGAAAACCATGCGACACATTTCCAACATAGATAGATCTATGGCGTAAGTGCTTCTTCAAACTACCAAAAGCTGTGCTAAGACCCTTTCCTCCAGCCATATGACCTTCAAGTTCCGGTTGCCAGTCGTACTTTCTTACCGCAGTAGTCTTATAACCCACTACAGGTTTCATTGATCTCCAATTGATGCGACTTAATTTTCCTTTAAAGAAACTTTAATTAACGGCATGGTCCCACAAGCAACGTATTTCTCTGCCCTTGTTTGTTGAAGATCGATAGACAATCTTTTCGAGAAACAAGTTGACACCGCATCCCATGGCAGTCCATCATCAACACCATCCCTGCCTCGAAGGTTTGCAATGTTTGCAATTAAGAAGAACGTACATATATAGATATTGGATTGTTTTTAGACTATAAAGACAATTCCGTAAACTAAGGGAGGTGCCCACACCAAGCTTGTGCGTGCGAACATCCCTGCACATCCGGCTGGCCTCCTCTGCCTCTTCGTCTGGTTCGGCCTGAACCGGCAAGCACAAACCCTGGCAGGCAGGAGGCAAGCAGGGCCTACAATAGAACGCTTCAGCTGAATCGAATAACCATAGGGCCTGCCGAGCTTGGACTTCGGGGTGCTTAAACGGGTCAGCCCTGGGTTTTGGGAGAGCTTCGGGTCGTCCATTAGTGCTGTCCCCTAACAGCACCTTGTTGCACATGTTGAACCTCTCGCATACGTAGCCACAAGATGATGTGCAAAGGCTAAGAGAAACAAGTGTTGTAAGCACGTGCCTAGATCCACCTGGCCTCGGCTGTGTCTTCCCCAGGTTGGACCTGGCATGAGCAGCTCTTGTTGTTTCTGAATTGCAACCACCTGTCAGCAACTTATACCTGATGGCCCAGATGCCTCCTCAGCATGTGCCCTTCCAACCAAACAGAACCCGTCGCCTCCGCTTCCGTGTCAGCATGCGGCTTCAGCAGGTCGAAATACTCCCCCTGGCGTATCCAATCAAGAACTGCAAGTCGCAGGCCCATGCCAACAGCTTCGCAACACCAAGTCATGCATCGCCATAGGCAAGATCATCAGGCATCATCAGCATCAACCTCACCCAAGCTGCTTTGTAAGTCCTCCCATGCTGTGTGAAGTATTCCAAGGTTTCCAATACGGTCGGGTCGGACCGGTATGGCTGCCGCTATGCAGTACGTATGGGTGCTTGGGTGGGAGAACCCGCCAAATCCAGCCGGCCTCAGCTTGCTCTTCCTCCGCCTCTTGTTCACCCGTGGCCTGCGATGGGAGAACTATGAACACAGACCCTGGCAGGCAGGAGGCATACAGTGCCTACAATGAAACGCTTCAGCTGCATCGAATAACCACAGGGCTAAGCTTCTAGAAGACTAGGTCAACTTCCTGTTGTTGTGCTAAGCGCTGCCAACTAGAATTCCTGCCGAGCTTGGACTCGGGGGTGCTTAAACGGGTCAGCCCTGGGTTTTGGGGAGGCTTCGGCGCTTCGGGTCGTTCATTACTGCTGTCCCAACAGCCCACGTTGCAGATGTGCCAACCTGTGGCATACGTAGCCACCAAGATGATCGTAGCAAAGGCTAAAGAAACAGGTGTTGTAAGCACGTGCCTAGATCCACCTGGCCTCGGCTGTGTCTTCCCCAGGTTGGACCTGGCATGAGCAGCTTGTGGGTTCTGAATTGCAACCACCTGTCAGCAACTTATACCTGATGGCCCAGATGCCTCCTCAGCATGTGCCCTTCCAACCAAACAGAACCCGTCGCCTCCGCTTCCGTGTCAGCATGCGGCTTCAGCAGGTCGAAATACTCCGCCTGGCGTATCCAATCAAGAGCTGCAAGTTGCAGGCCCATGCCAACAGCTTCGCAACACCAAGTCATGCATCGCCATAGGCAAGATCATCAGGCATCATCAGCATCAACCTCACCCAAGCTGCTTTGTAAGTCCTCCCATGCTGTGTGAAGTCTGCCAAGGTTTCCAATACGGTCGGGTTGGGTGGGAGAACCCGCCAAATCCAGCCGGCCTCAGCTCTCTCTTCCTCCGCCTCTTGTTCACCCGTGGCCTGCGATGGGAGAACTATGAATTCACAGACCCTGGCAGGCAGGAGGCATACAGTGCCTACAATGAAACGCTTCAGCTGCATCGAATAACCACAGGGCTAAGCTTCTAGAAGACCCGGTCAACTTCCTGTTGTTGTGCTAAGCGCTGCCAACTAGAATTCCTGCCGAGCTTGGACTCGGGGGTGCTTAAACGGGTCAGCCCTGGGTTTTGGGAGAGCTTCGGGTCGTCCATTAGTGCTGTCCCCTAACAGCACCTTGTTGCACATGTTGAACCTCTGGCATACGTAGCCACAAGATGATGTGCAAAGGCTAAGAGAAACAAGTGTTGTAAGCACGTGCCTAGATCCACCTGGCCTCGGCTGTGTCTTCCCAGGTTGGACCTGGCATGAGCAGCTCTTGTTGTTTCTGAATTGCAACCACTTGTCAGCAACTTATACCTGATGGCCCAGATGCCTCCTCAGCATGTGCCCTTCCAACCAAACAGAACCCGTCGCCTCCGCTTCCTTGTCAGCATGCGGCTTCAGCAGGTCGAAATACTCCGCCTGGCGTATCCAATCAAGAGCTGCAAGTTGCAGGCCCATGCCAACAGCTTCGCAACACCAAGTCATGCATCGCCATAGGCAAGATCATCAGGCATCATCAGCATCAACCTCACCCAAGCTGCTTTGTAAGTCCGCCCATGCTGTGTGAAGTCTTCCAAGGTTTCCAATACGGTCGGGTCGGACCGGTATGGCTGCCGCTATGCAGTACGTATGGGCGCTTGGGTGGGAGAACCGGTTCTCCCGCCAAATCCAGCTGGCCTCAGCTTGCTCTTCCTCCGCCTCTTTTTCACAGGAGGCCTGCCACATGGGAGAGCTACGAACAGACCCTGGCAGGCAGGAGGCAAGCAGGGCCTACAATAAAACGCTTCAGCTGCATCGAATAACCACAGGGCTAAGCTTCTAGAAGTCCAGGTCAACTTTGCGTCGTGCAGGACGGCCGGCAACCCTCTAGTCTGACAACACCTCATAGCACATAATGCGGCCTCAACCTCTGACATCCGTGGCCACAGAAAAAGACTTGCGAAGGCTCCGAGAAAACAACATAACGCCCGGTTTAACGCCCCCCCAAAAAGTGCCTGTGCCTGCAAAGACTTGCCAGCCCGGCCTCGACGGCATCTTCCTCACATTCGACCTGACATGGCTACCATCCGTAGTTCCAAGGGTTGCAAGGAACTATATAAGTCATCCTGTTACCTCTGACCCACAAAGACCAAGTAGCACCTGCCTCGGCAAGCTTCAGATTGTCCTCTGTCACTTCAGGCACCTGTTCAGTGGTGGCAAGGGCAAAGAACTTCAGTCATCCTGTCATGCCTTAGCTACGGAAATGCAAGTCGCACCCGCCTGCCGTAGCCATTCGACCACATTATCCATCGCTTGATCCACCTGTTCCGTCGTTGCAGGGTCTTTGAGACACGTCGGCAAGGCTTTCTATGCTGTTGCTCATCTCTGCGAGACATTTGGAGACACACATCTATAATGTCATAATATGTCTAGTGCCACGTGTGGTCGAACCTTGCACAGGCCGGCATCCACAGCCTGCCGCATGACCGAGGATCTTTGCCGTTTTTGAGGCTCTCGCTTCAAAAAAGAGTTGACAGCCCCCTCCCAGAACGCAGCCTCCACAGCCGCCACTATGGCCTCGGCACATGATTCTGACTTATCAAGACATATTAAGACAAATCATAGCCTTTTGATGCCTTTTGGCATTGCAGCCGCATTGTGGCAAGAAAGGTTCAACCTGCAAGTAGGGTCTCTACCCGCAAGACCATGCGTTCAGGTCCCCCACTTTGCTTGCATCTCCCGGCGGACCCACGACCTTGGCATGAGTCCATGAAATACGTCGAGATTTGCATGGATTTGCTGCGGGAAGACATTTGTGGTACGCTTCGATGCCCAAACCGCAGTCATTTCTTTGGCATTCTTTGGTCACCTTTGCTGCCGTGGTTCATAAAGCCGACCTGTGGGGTCCCCGGCAAGGCTGGAGTCCTGACGTGCGAGCAACCCTCGCCTTTCGCAAGTGTTGGGCCAACTTCCTTTGCCTCGAATAAAGAAAGCAAACGCAACTCATCAGGGGACACCCAAGGCGTACGACGATGAGGTCCTGGGGTGGTTCTGGAACCAGCACCTTGGGTGGTGGACGTAATAGACTTCAGAGCTTCTGCACAAAAGCATGCAAAACCATGCAAAACCTAACTGAATGCGAGGCTGCATGAAGGGTCCACCAATCTGTTCAACCACGTTTCAATGATTTTCAATGCTTGGAAATCGATGGAAAACGTAGATTTGGAGAAAAGATGCCTGTTATGCGACGAATCCTTGGTCCAACGGCTTGACCTCTGAGTTCCTCACATCCGATGCGGCCCATTGCCAACCCCCATCAGCTGGTGCCTTGCAGAACGCCACACCGTCCATCATCATCTTATCAGGTTCAATAGACAATGTGTGGCAAGTCGGTTCAGGATCAATTGGGTATTAAGCTGACAAATTGGAGAAGATCTTCGAATGCCCTGCTAGGGTCCTGGGATCCCTCACTGGGTTTACGTCCTTCTCGACACGACCATCTTCCACGGAGACCTTGTGCGCATCTAAGGCTTCAGATTCTAAGGCCTTACCGACGTTGGTAATGCCCAAGAGTCATGGTGAAAAATGGCTCACGTATCCCACCAAGCCTCCGCTTCGATGCGCTCTGCCTCAAGCTTGCGGCACTCAGAATCACCAGATGGCTCGCTTCAAACCTGGAACTCCAGCGGCGTTTCCAGCCACTGGGCTCCCTACTACAGTCTCCAGCTCAGCGACCTGTCACTCATCACCGAGTCGATTCTCCAAACGCCAATTCAAACAGCTCTTTGAACTCTTTTCCTAAGCTTGTGGCCCGGCCTCGCGTCCAGGACTCAACGGCAGCTCTGTGGCTTCCTCAACAAGGTTTCCGGCGCACTCCCGGGAAGCGGCTCCGCAATTCAGAGGAATGACTAACTAGTCTAGATCCTTGAGTTGTCTAGGTTGTCACGTCGTCTTCAAGCCTACACCTCCTGGCCTTGAAACACTCCGACCACGCCTCTCCAGGCATGTCCACCTGTTCCTCTCCCTGGCGCTGTGGAATCTGAAGTGGCTCAGTGAAATCCATCTCTGTTCACCCTGCTTCTGGCCTCTGGCTCGCTTGCTTTGCCAGCCTCTTGTCCAACCTCAGCGTTGGAACAATGATGAACAATGATGAAAACTGCCTTAAATATACTTAAAACATCTTAAAACCATATTCATATTATGTCATATTATGTCATTTTATGTCATTTTCCATCAAATTTCACGGAAAGGTAGTCAGTCCCTTGACGTCCACGCCGTCTCAGCAGCTTGGACCTAGGAGCCCCTATCAGACGCGATCGACTTCCAGCGACCCGGCGGCCTCGAGCGCACTCAGCCGCATCACCTGCATGGCGCCCTCGACCGCCTTGGCAGCAAGGTCTGAACTGTCGACCTGCCAGGCATAAAATAAAGATAAATAAAGCTTAATGATTGCTCTCCAGCCTCCTCAGGACGCGGCAAGTCCTTCATCACCTTCATGGCTTCTTCGTTGGCCTTCGAGCTGCTGCATCCGATATGATCAAGGTCGACAATAGGCCCAAACCTCTAACAAAAGACACGGTGAATGTCGAAAAATGTAAAAAGGTCTGCAAGCGAAACCCCACACGCTTGGAAAAGCTGAGCTTCAGGCATCCATGAGCCTGCGTTCCTCACACCCAAGCATGTTGGGATGCCTTCCCCCGACTACCGGCGTGCGATAGCCATGTCTAGTATGCAACGCCAAGCATTTTTCATTCTGCTCTCCAACGGGTTGGATTTGAGGCCCCGCACAAGTAGATCCTGTCGGCTTCAAATCTATCTGTAAGCCATGACCTTCCACCTGCTGAGCATGGCAGGGTAGGGACTCACCGCTTTAGTCTGTCCCACTCCTGTGAGCTTGGCACCACCTCGCGTGGCGCCAGGGTCTTTTCGGCAATGGAGTGCTCCTCACGACGCCAACAGGACCTATGGCTACCAGATCAGTTACCCCCCGGGTCGGACACGTGTCCTGCACCTGACTCTGACTTGGTGGCGGTGTCCAGGGCGCCTTTCGGTCCAAGAAGCTTGAGCTTAAACACGTTGGATATGCCATGACAAACAGAGCCAAGTACTGTCAACTGACATGAAGAGCTCTCCGATTCAAGACATGGAGTGCCACTAACCTCAAAGCCCAGCCTCTTGCTCGACCTGTCAAAGCCCTCACTCTCAACGCGCCCTTCTAATTGCTGCTGACATGATAAGTGTCCGTTGCTGCAGAGAACAGCACCTTGATGGAGTGATCGAGTGTTTTAAAGTGAGCGACTTAGTTCCAGGTGATCTACTGTAGCCGTAATTTGACCTAAGTCAAACCACAAACTACCCCGTAAAAGAAGAAACAAGTGCAGTGTCAGGTCGTTCAGACGCGCCTCACGGGCCGAATCCTTCACAGGCGTGCGGCAACTGTCCTCCAAGCTCTCCTGAGTCCCATCTTTAGCCCCTCCCATGGCATCGAAGAATTGGCCAAGGCCCTGGCGAAGGCCTGGGTGTTGTATGTGAGATCCTCTCAGCTCCGAAAGATTCTTAATTACGTATCATGAATGCCGTTATTGAACGCATATGAGGTTTTTGGGAGCATTCTGGCTAGTGGAGTGCAGATCCCACGGTCCTGTGAGTCCTGTAAACCTCAGTTCGATCGCTCGAGGGTGAGAGATCTTCGAGGCAACAGCTTGAAAACGACTCCCCACCATCCGCAGAATGGACTTTCAGGTCTTCTTGGCTAGTAATTTTCACCTTCCACAAGGATCATTGTCTCAAATACGCGTCATGAGAGGCTGCCAACGACCCCGTGCGATCGCGAGACCCTGGAAGAGCTTGTTCAACTCCTCAAACGTCTCTTTGGTCTTCCCCTCGTCATCCTCAGGAGATCATCTGCAGGTCATTAGAGTCATTATACTAGTATACTTCCTTCGTGTCATGAGCATCTCTCAGATCCCCACACAGCTCTGGATCTGGAGGACTTCTGACCTTGACCTCAGGCAGAGTGCAGCGCTTCCCACAGGCCCCGCTTGCACTGTTTCTTCGTGGCTTGCTTCGCAAGAGACATCGTTTGAAACTGCAAATCAGTTGTGTTCGTAGGACATCCTTGCCGGGTGCATGGGGCAATGATGAAGTCTCTGCTTTGCGATGCTTTACGCTTTCCCAGGAGTCACGGAGCTAGAGCTTCCCACGTTTCCACCCTGAGTGTCTGACACCAACTGCGCCAGAGCCGGTTGCACTGCCCCACATTGCTGAAGTGGCTCCACTGGCACAGACAAGCGCCTCAACGATCAGGGTTTCAAGATTCAAAAAAGAGGGGGAAAAAAACACGAAGAAAAAGCAAAAAGATGACCCTGTTCGAACGGTTCAGCACAAATCGTTCGGTTTCCTCTGCTCTTTCGAGAGACTTATGGAAAAGTTCTTTATATAAAAAGAAAAAAGTCTCAACAACAATAATATATATATATTATACTATGATCATATATATACCGGTACCTGTCATCCGAGTTAGCTTCGGTGCAATCGAGGGCCCAGCAAAGGGAAGCCCTGTGCCATCGCTGCATCAGGGTTCTGCACCTCATCAGAGGCAAAGTTGGAAGCCTTCTGAGCTGCTCTCACGCGCTAAACCACAGAGCTCCAAGGGCTGAGGACCCTGACGAAGACCCAAGGCACCTCGAAACTCATCTGCACCTGAGAAACTGGCCGGGTTAACATCGCCTTTAGCTCTCGAGCGCCGGCGCCAAAGAGTCGAAGGCCTTCATGGCTGGAAGATGCAAGACTCGAAGCCGTGTAGCCTTTGCAGTCCAGTGCATCGGCGTACCACCTTCTACTGTCCTTGAGAGATAGCACTGAAACGGCGTGTTGTCATCCACATGGCCTTCAACTTCAGCCCAGGCCTCCCGCAAGAGCTGAACAACTTGCAAATGACCGCGGAATGCGGCTCTGACGAACGCTTGAGGATCGGCAAAGGATTCTGCCGAGCCTTGAGGCTCCTGGATAGGGAATCCACATCTCCAAGCCAGCAAAAATCCAGCAAGCAGGTTAATAGTCACCAACTACAAGCGCAAGCCCAGCGCGTTGTGTTCATCATCTTGAAGCTCCGTTGAGTCACCATCCTTCAGAATCCGGAGCTGAAACCTGCATGGAGTCTCTTCCAGAGCTTCAAGCGAGTCCGTCAAGTGACGCTTTAAAGGACCCACTGTTGATGCCGTTGATGCGTCTCTCGACCAAAGCATCAAACCCGGCATCAAAGCATGCAACTTCATCTCCAGAAGCAGCAAATATTCGCATCTGCCATGCGAGACGGACAGCGCCCAACTTGACTTGAGCCTTCGCATCAATGAGCTTTGGACACGTAGCAAATCTGAACCGCACCTCGTCCATATGCAAAGTGCCTTGTGCAGCGGCTAGACTTTAGTGAGTGACCCCGGTGAAGCTAATTTAGCAAAGTGGAGAGCCATCACCCTGGGTTGTATAAGGCCGCTGGTAGCTGCAGGCAGCAACACGTGGTGATTTCAACTTGGTCTTGTTAGGGTCCGACGTGCATATTGCACAAGTTGTTCCCCCAAAAGCTGTCGAAATCACCACTCAACAGCGATAGACAACACCATAATCAAGAAGGAAAAACCTACTCGACGACCTCCATCTCCGTTCAGGCCTTCAATAGTGAGGCTGTGTGACGAGAAGCTAGCCACACATGAGGCGTGCAAACCTCAGTTGATCATTTGAAAGTCCAAATGCCTTCTATACATCTACGCCTCCTGAAGGTACTTGGGATTATCAGAGCCAAAGACGGCAAACTCAGCTGGTCTGCTGATGTCCACTGTATGAACCATGCCTAGCAGCCTCTACTCACTTTTCTACTTACATACATGTTCAGACCGGGGCCCCCGGCCGCCCCAGGTGACATGACACTCTAAGCCTTGCACTTCGCGAGCGCGCTTTGAGAAGTCCTCAGTGCTCAGAGCTGCCTTTCAAGCAAAGCCTTTGGGCCCAGGCCAGGCATAAGGAGAGGCCCCACTCGCTGAGCTGCTCTGGGTTGATCTGGAGGCGCAGCGCGGCGCAGATCAGTGACTTAAACCACATGTCGCACCTCCTCTCGCAATTGTTTAGCAGCCTTCGGCCCCTTGAGCTGCTTCAACAAGTCCAAGGCGGAGCCCTGGCAAGGCATCCGCAGGCCACGCATTGAAGATCATCCCAAGAGGCTAGGAGCTAAGAGTTTACGATGACGCGATGACGCATTATCGTGCCTGCGTACCTGGAGGCAATGAGTCATTCACATCAAACCAACTGCAGTTCTCTACTTCACTGAAGTCTCCGGCAGTTTGCTATAGCAATATAGGACCTACTAGGTTTCAAGTAGTCTTTTTTTATGCGACGGGGACGGTCGTCCAAGCGCCGGCAGCTCCGCCAAAGCCTCGACTCTACGAAAACATCTTAGCACCGTCTCAAGGCCGAGCGGCATCTCCAAAAGGAGCTCGTGGAGCTTGGGATCCTGGCCCGAACAGCATCTTAAGACATCTTAAAGCTCCTAGAATTGCATCTCAAGAGCCTTAAGAGCCTCTCACGGGGCTCCCGACAGGTCGTGCCAAGCAAAGCGTCTCCACCAAGCGAGACGCGCCGGGCTCCACCAGCAGCAAAGACCGCTCCTGCGCAGCTCGCAGCTCTTGAGGAGCTTCCTGGCCCATGCGGAGCCATGCGGAGCCTGAAAGTCTATATAAAATTGTATAAATCTCTACTTTAAAGCCAAAGAAAAGACTTAATTCATCTTAATTCAAGGCTAGAAAGCTTCATCCCCACCTCCAAGAGGGCGCTTAGCAGCTCACCCACAGCTCGACGAGCCTGCAGCATGAGGAAGGCCAAAATGCCTCCATCTCCTCAGTTTTCTCTTTAACTCGACTCGGCAGCTGAGTTACGATCGCATGGGCCGGGGCCCACAGAGGTGGCGGCCACGCAAAGCAGACCGCCTCACGGGCCATGTCCCATCCTCTTCTATCCCTTTCTAGTGCCCTTTCATCATATATCGTCATCTATAACTATTATAAACAATATATATATATATAATTGAATTAAGAGATATATAATAGATATATAAATGGATATACAGTATAGAGAGAGTAGTGTAGTGTTTAATTGGTCATCTCAGAAGTCTCTCTATGAGCTCTGCTTTGAAGGCCTGCGAGGCTCCTGAGCAGCTCAGCCGCCGCCGTGGGGCAGCGCTCCAAGCTGCCGTGGAGCAGCGAACAGAGCGTTGAGAGCAGCGCCGCCAGCGACTGCTCGGCCGCGCCACCCGTGGAGCTCTGAAGATTGGCCTCCAAAAGCTCTCCAAAGGAGGCCAAGCACAGCAGCATCGATGGAAGTAACCTTAGCCATCTCTGCGATAGACTACATATAAGCTAGTTATGTACATATACTAACTATATGCTATATAGATATTATATATAATATATTGGACATATCAGTAGACATATCATACAAGCCGTTTGACCCCATTCAAGCGCCGCAGCCACGCTCTGAGCTCCCAAACTTTGAGAAGATCACCTCTTCCTGCGCACCGTGCACCCTTTGAAGCTGCTGAAACTGCCTTTCACAAGCCTTCCACGACCCTTTCCCTTGCGCCTCTTCCACAGAATCCGCCAGCTCTAAGACCGATGCTGCGTAAGATGCTTCCTCCCAAGCGCCGCGGCTCGTAGCCTCGAAGATGACATGCAGCAAGCGGAGGCAGGCATCCTTCGAGAGGCCCTGAGCTGTACGGCCAAGGCTTATAGCTAGTATAGCTAGTGTTTGCAGCTCCGGAAGAGAGAATAGGGTCTTGGATGGCCCAAAATCTGATATGTCTCATTATTCCCATTGTTTTCTTGAAGGCAAGGCGCCTCAGGTGCCTCCTTGAAGGCCTTCAAGGCCGGCAGAAGCAGTGGAACCTCGCTGCCACCCAGCAGCAAGGCCTACAGGAAGCTAAAAGAGGCTCCTAAAGGTCTAAAAGTTATTAAAAGTTGATCTTTGAGACCCACCTCCAGTTGCCCGGCAGGCATCTGAGCGCCAAGAGCCAGCTTCAGAGGCAAGAAACTTCTTAAAGTCTTAATGAAGTCTTAGAAGATCCACTCCGACTTCGATTCCTGCCTCACTGGCTGCTTCCTGGCAGAGAGAACTTCCAAAGACCACATCCTCTTATTTCTGGCCGCTAAACGCTTTGACCCAACCAACTCCAAGCCTCATGATGCCGATCCGTATCTTCGAGCCGAAACTCCAAGGCCAACAGATGTCTGAGCATGTGTGAGCATCTTTACTCTAGGCTCCGCTGATGCTGGTCGATAGCTTCGAAGGCACGTGTGGCCGCCTGGAACCTCGGCGTAGGCCCATAGGCTTTAAGCTACGTAAACATGTAATTAACAAGAAAACATATGAATGGAAGGACACCATCCATTTCTCACACTCAAAGAGCACCTGCGATGGATTCCTCACAGTCCCGAGCACCCTACTCGGCGGTCCCATTCTGCTGCTGCCTCCTCATCCAAGCCTCCCGATTTGCGTTTGAGCTGTCGCGGCCAGTGTTCGCAGTGCCATGTGCCTCTAAGAGCTTGTTTTCGCAAAGCTTTCCACTTACATATATGTACATATATGGCTAGACTGAGAAGTGGAGCCATCCCGGGCCCTCCCACCTTCCGGCTGCTTGTCAGGATGGCAGCGCAGGCACTTCTTCCGCCAGAGCTTCCGCAACTCGTTGAAGTTCTGCCCAGTCTCCCGGAAGCTCTGGAGCCACTCGCTGGGGGCCTCCATCGAGAGCCTATGAGACCCGCGGGGGACTTGAAAGCACATGGGGAGAAAGTCAGCTTGTAGGCTGGACTTCTGGTCATCCAAAACCCTGCAGCAACTCGCCAACACCGCAGCGTCCGCGATTTTCCTCAAGCTTAAAAGCGTTTGGCTTCCATCTCAGCCCATGCTGTGACCACAGCTTGGAGACGTTGGAAGATACTCGCAAACGTGTGTGTTTGCACCCCTGGACCTGCCAACGAATTCTGCGATTCCGGCTGGGCATCAGAATGTGCGCAGCATCAGAAAAGGCCACGCGCAAGTTGACTGCCCATACAGTTGCCGGCACCCTGGAGGGCTGCAAAGGCGAAGGTCCTCATGAGTTCCGTCGTGGATGCGGACTGAAAGGCCACCATAACCTTGGCTCTTGAGTGCACAAACGGAGGCCTCAAGGACACCTACAAGCCCGGCACCAAAGAAGATTCTACGTTGTTGTTCAAGGTTGGCCCCTTTTTTGCTTGTGTTCTTTCTGAGCGGTTGTAAGCGGGCAGAGCCCAACTGGTTTGGTGTTGGCAACTGATTTTGAGACATCTACGATTTGGGCTTGAAGGCAGAGAGTTAAATACACTAAAACCATACTGAAACCATGTCCATCGAAGTTCAACTTTAAAAAGCTTCCGTCTCAACTTGAACCGCAAATTTCCAGCCACTTCAGCCCAGCGGCACCTGCCAGCCCCAGACTAGCCAGAAGTATCGGGCTTGGCGACTTGAGAGACGCCCTACTCTTGCAAGAGACTGCAAGGGCGATGACCCCACCAGCAATGCTCGCCGCTCCGAGCTGCAGGGCCGTGGCCGTGAGTTGCGCAGGCGCCATGAGTTTCTTGGACACTGCAACCACTCTTCTAAGCATCGAAGAAGGTTTTTTTCATTATTTTTCCACTCGAAAGCCTTAAGAACTCTTAAGAACTCTTAAGAAAACTTAAGAAAACTTAAGAAAACCTGCGCCTCGAGGGCCACGAAGGCCTCTTCCAAGGTGAGCGTCTTGGCGCTCTTGTGGAGCTTGGCGCGCCGCGCCTCCGCGTCTTTGAAGAGCCGCGTGGCGTCGATGCGCGGCGCGGCCTTGTCGGAGAGCTTGTCGCCCTCCATGAGGTCATACCTGGCTATGAGGTGGCCTGAAGCATGATGAAGCATCTTTAAGCAGTAATAGAGTACAGACGAATGGCACGGAGCCGGGTGAAATAGGCCTATATACATGTAAAATCCCGATCACGCCACAAGAACTGGGCAGTCTCCATGTCCCGGGCGAAGTCTAAGGCCGTGAAGCCGGAGCCATTCATCTGCCAGGGGTCCGCCCCCATGTCGATGAGGCAATGCAGGGCCTAAGCCGCCTCACTAAGCTGTTTCCAACTAGTTTTGTCTCATCTTTTCATGCAGAAATCACTTGAAAAAGGATCGAAAAGCTTTTGAAAAGCCATTGAAAAGGCTTTGAAAAGGCTTTAAATGACTTCAAGTGGCCCACACATGGCCACTGTCTGCAGCCGCCATCAGCGGCGTTGTCTGCCAGCACATCTCCTGGAAAGAACCGAATGAAATCTGAGTCCAGATTCTGAAACAAAGCCTAAAATGATCTAAAAATGTTCTAAAATGCCTGAGAAGCTCTTCGAAACCACTCCAAAGTCAACAAAAACGACCCGGAGCTCCGAGACGTCAGCCGCTGCTTCAATCAGCGCGGCGACCACCTCGCCATTACCTGCTCCTGACACAACGTGCAAGGGGATCACGATCAGGTGGGGATGCCACCCTAGTACAACTAACTGTTAGTTGTAGTTGTAGCCCCGTCCTTCGTTGACGCAGGCCAACTGCAAGGGGTTCATGAGATCCGCATTCTTTCCTGAAGCTAAACGTTGGACATCCACAGAGCTATTCTTCACATTTCTTCACTTCTTTCATGCTCTGCTCTTGAAATCTCTAGAAATTCACGGATGAGCCAGGGATCTGGTGACCTCTGCGCTATGTTCCAGCAGTTCACGAACGATCAGGGAGCGGCCAAGAAAGGCGGCATCCATTAGAGGCGTGTTCTTCTGCTCATCCAGCTGATTCACCAACCTAGCTTCTCGTCGAAACCTTTTAAAGTCCTTTAAATTGGCTTGGCCAGCGCTTAAAAGCCAATGAAACTCACCAACTAACTACTGACACCAAGCAACGACGCCAAGTCGCTCCGGTGCTGCTTTCATCATGGCCCGGCACAGCCTTAGGTCGCCACGGCTCGCCGCCACATGCAAAGGCGAGCGTCCTCCAGCACAACTCGATGCCAGGTGAACCCCTAGGACTACGGCAGTGTTATGTCTAGGACCATGTCACATGTCTATGTCTATAACATATTACAACATCATATATACTATATAATAATATAGCTTAAGTCCAAGCAAACAGAAAGAAAATGGTGAAGGACGAAACGGTTCCTCGCTCGTCACGCGCCGCAAGGATGCCCGTCGCCTCATTCCGGGCCAACTGCTGCGTAACCTCCATGAGTTCATCGGATTCGCCTCTGGATCCTTCCTGGGATGTGACTTCTCGGCAGTTAAACACGTGGTCTTATTTGGCTTAGCTTGTAAATGCAAGCTCGCATATGGGCAAAGACGTCATCGAGAGTCTGGGTAGCGGGCTGAAACTTCGGTGGCTAGATATGCGTTGAGGCGACTCCGGGATGATAAGCTTGGCGGTTGAGGCCAAAGACTTGGAAATGTCTATGTATGGGCTGCTTCCAAGGAATGAAGCATAAGGCAAACAGGCTTAGCAGAGTCACCTGAAAGTAGAGATCCTAACATATCCTAACCATTTACGGCCAAAATAATCCATGGAATATTGATCTCGACTC
>CAWVNT010000181.1:0-36630 GCA_963930775.1 Cliona cf. orientalis
GGATTTCCCTCAGGATGCCTTCCGGAAATGGGTTTTCGCTGGCATGTAGTGGGAAGGTATCGAATTCTCCATTGATGTACATATTGATTCTCCCACTGATGGCATCGATTGCTAGGGTGGTATGATCATAGAACTCTTTAAGTCCTTCACAACTAACCACGAATAGTCCAGCTCCAAGCGCAATGCCTTGTTTGCATGCTTCCTTCATTCGAGTGTTTTTCATGTCTGGTAGGTACAGATCGCAGTGGTCATCCGTCTCTGGGATGGTAGGTTCTCTAAGGTTTTCAGGTACCTCAGTCACCTCGGCGTCTGTAGCTGTATCAGTGGCCGAGTTGCCGGGATCGTCGGTGGCTTCCTCGGACTGCTTGGCGTGGACCTCTTCAGGGTTGAGGGTGTCTTGTGGCCTAGGATCTGCCATTGTACTGCGTGTCCTCAACAGCTGTTCCGGGTCGTCAATTGGCTCTGTCAGTTCTGTGACTTGAGATCTTGTACTGGTCATTCGTTTGAAGCAGCTTGGCTTGAGGAACTCTATCGGTGTATGCTGAGAGTTATCGGTGTGTGCTGGTTGGTGTCTGATGAGAGACTGGATGACTGACACGTATTCTCCCTTATAAGAGATATTTTTCCTACAATATCTAAAAACTTCTCGTGAATGCTCCTTTGTTTAGGAGCAATTTTTACAATAAATAGTGTCACTTTTTCTCCTAGTGAGAAATTCTACTGATAATACCTACTTGTTAAGTGTAAATAATTGTTCGGTGCACGTGTGCTTTTAATCTATTGTGATAACTTCCTTAATCACTTTTACGCGTTTGTGCAGCTGTTCAGGGGATTAAGAGAATCAAGAGAATATTTTCTCACCTATTGTTGCTATTGTGCGCGTTGTAGGAAGTGGTCAATTGTCTTGAATCACTCAGATTATCTCCCAAATCCTGTGGCGTGCTTGTTGTTGTTGTTTCTGCAATTCTAAAATACTAGTTTAGATTTGTTAACAATCGTGCCTTTTGATTTAAAATATTTGAAATATATTTGAACTATTTGAACAATTTAAAATATTTAAAGAATTTGAATCGACGAATCACTTTGTACACTACGTGGATAATTCGGATTTTTAGCATCCGATGTGCTTATGTTAGAACTGAATCTAAAAATAAGAAATAAGAAAATTGATACTTTCCTGTATTCTTGACGTTTGGGTGATTCGGGCGGCTAGCCAAAATCTGTGTCTGTAGGTGTCGTCCCTTCTTCTGCTCTTTCTTGTGTATCTATCAATGCTAACTCACAAGATTAATGTAGCGTGATCGGGGCGACTGATTTCTTGAGACGCCAGGGATTTAATTGTCAACCTGGTATCCCTTGCTTGTTAGTAATTACTTGTTAGTCAATTCTTGGTACGCAACCAATATCTCTTCTCATTATTAATCTACTCCTGGTACGCAACCGGTTTCTCTTCTTCTGGTACGCAACCAGGTTCCCTTCTTCTGGTACGCAACCAGGTTCTCTTCTTCTGGTACGCAACCAGGTTCTCTTCTTCTGGTACGCAACCAGGTTCTCTTCTTCTGGTACGCAACCAGTTTCTCTTTTTTATTTCATAACAAATACTATCTACAGTGAACAACAATAGTAACAATAACTTTTCAAATACCTGCTGTCCTGTGTGATCATCCGAAGTCCTCTTGAGGTCGAATTCTCCACCAAAATGCGAGGTCTTTTAGTTGCGGTAGGACGGTGTAATACTCAGGTACGGCTGAGCCTAACCTACGTCTCGGGCAACCTCCTAGACCTCCGGTACCTAGGATCCCTCTGAGGATGGTCTTACGTTCGGTCACACATAAGCAAGATGCACGTATAGTTGATAAGGTTTATTGGTGGATGTTACAATCTTCTAAGCTGCTCTCAGTATTCAAGCCTGATACATTGAGTGGTGTGTTAACCTTCTTCAATGACCATAACTTGTCATACTATCAAACTAGTTCAGGAGATCGATCCCAAAGGAACTCTAGACGAAGTCTAAGAACATTGTGATCGTGTTCGCATCAGCTTAAGTACTTAGGGTACCTTAAGCTGATTGGCTCTGGCTACAACTGATGCCATTGGTCGCCCATCTGGTGAGATCCTTGTGGGGCTCTCAACCTAGATGTGCAAGATGTGTATGCGAATGGCTGCACCGTAAATGGGACGGTGCACAACCCCTCAAATAAACTATGGTCATTTCTTGACCACCTTTCTACTTCAAATACTCTGCTGTAACTTAAAATAGGTCCAGTCAGCCCCACGACCATGAACATCAATCGCCCTGGTCGGCACCCACGGTCATCCCCATGTCAACAGGTAACCCATACCCGTACACCCTATTTGGCCACCAAACTACGTTTGAGAAATCAGAGCGATCGACCGCCTCGGTCGCCCTGACAATCAAACCAAAACTCAATAGTTCAAACGTTTCAAGTTACCCCCCAACACCCCACACAGTAAGCGATCAGAGCAACCGTTTGCACTAATCGCCAAGCCCCAGCCACAGCCCCATGTCTCAGTATAAAGTAATTAACACCCAGGTAACTGTCCCTTAGCAAAAAACGTCTTGAGCGACCACCGCGACCAAACGCTGTGATCGCTCGAACTAAAGTAGATCATATATCCACCTTGTACACAAGCCCACCTGTCACAGTCACCCATTTCCCAAACACAACGACCAGAGCGATCGAACATCAAGATCGCTTATCAAAAACACTATCACAAATGTTGTGCTGTACGGCACAATACAAAAACTCCATTCACACTCTGTTTCTAATCGCCCTAAAATCAGGTAAATAATCCCTATGCCCCAAGGTTCATCAAGCAAACCACACAAGCACCCCGGACCAGACTCGTCATAAGAGACAGAAAGAGACGACGAATTTTGATTTATCGTAAAATCCCCACTGTAAGTATGTCATCACAAACCAGAACAGGTAAGAGCAATCGACGCTTCTCATATTGATAAACACACTGTACCAAAGGTTATGACGACTCATTCATACAGTAGCCGACACTGTACACAACCAGCACAATGACGTCACAATGTCCTGTCCAGATTCACGTAGTTGCTAGTTGTAGTATATTACACCACAAAACCATTGAGCCCACATCCAATGGCAAATTAACATGTTTATTACTAAAACTAAAACAAACTCACTCCATTTTACTACAGGTTAGAGATAAAAACCGGACTTACCGACGGTGAAACGATTTTAACAAACTATTTTCTTTCTAGCACAGAACACCACCAGTTGTCAGAAAGATAAGCTTACAGTACCCAAAACCATCAACAGAATCGACACAAGCACACGATTCTTCTCAAGACGGATGCACAGTCCCAAACTACTAACCCCCAGTTTTTGGAGGGACCGACGCTGCGCGGTCCCCAAAATACTATCAAAGTTATACAAATCACACCATTAATCACAATATATACCTCAAGCCCCAACTAATATTTCAGCTAGAGAAAACGCCAGTTGAGCAGACAGTTCAGTGCAAAAGCGTACACTGATCAAAATACATGTAGCTATGTCAACAGAAAAACGACAAATTTCCCAAATACTTGTATATGTTAATTATTAATTGTTTAATCTTGTTTTTTTTTCATAAGTTTTTTTACCTTATAGTAGAACCGGAGCGACCGATCGCCACCGTACCACTAGTACGACCAGGTTGGACAATATGTCGAAATTTTTATTTTTTCAATTGATTAACTCAATTGACATTTGTTTAGGCACAACCGAGAAAAAAAAAAAGCCCACCGATCTTCATACCAAACCAATGCTGTATTTCAAGCCGACTTTCCTTTACAGTGACAAATCAGATCAGTGCTACAGTACAGGATCTCAAGATCCGAGTACAAGTGGTAGCACCCCACCGTCTTAAAATTGCAGCGATCACCAACACAGAAGCTGTTAGAGCACAGTAGTGTAGACAACTGCGATTTCTCAGCACTATAACAGATTTGCGACCATCTTGTTCAGTGGTTGGATGTCAATCACAGTCATTACTGATAGCATCTCAGGACTGTAGCGATTGCATCCATAAATGAACAAGTGCGACATCAGATCTACACTCTCGAGATAGAACCTTAAAAGTTTGTTTCAGAGCTGATACAGAACCCCATTGGTACCCAATGCATTTCCCCGGGTAAGGGAGGGGCTCAGTCATTACTGACAGCACTTCAGGACTGCAGCACCGAAACAACCCTTGAGCCGGAAGCAGAAAGGCAACAACTAAAAACTCCATCCAACCCATGAAATTGTGTAAAAGGATAAATTGGTAACACAAATTTGATCTAATTATAGACAAACCTCAAAGAAGGAAACCAACTGAACCGATCGCCTGGATCGCCAATTCAAACAGTCACCAAAGCAGAACTGCCCGGATGACTTACAAAGAAAGCCAAGCACAAAATACCACTAAACCTCGAAGGAAGGGAAACCGAATGAACCGATCGCCTGGATCGCCAGTTCGGACAGCTACCAAGCAGAACTGCCCGGACAACACACAAAGAAGATCCAGCACTGAAAGAAGTACCACAAGAAGCAACAGCACCTGTAAATAAAACTGTGATAGCTGTCCTTCGCATTGTGAAAATTGTACTTCGCATTCTCATACCCCAAGCGACAAAGGCTCTCATTCAAAAGTAAAAACCTAAAAAGAGAATACACATAAAGTAGGAAAGATTCTCACAACAAGCGAGTACCCCACATGTAAAGTAGCGCCAACTTCATATCAGTGGACCCAAGCTTCCCCACTGACAATTAAAGTAGGAAAGAGTAGTGTGTATTCTCCAGCTATTATTGGCAGTTAAACTTCAATACAAGTATCGAAGTTTAAACCGGGTAAAGGAGGACTGCACGGTCCCAAAGTCCCGTGCTGCTGTCGACTACACACTCACCGGTATAGAGCCTCACGGACCTAGCCGAAGTGTGTGACCAATAGTAGCACCTGCCAGTCGTAGCCAATCATAGCGCAACTAGTTTAGTATATATAGCCCTGCACAAGTACAGTGTGGAGGTAGAGAAACACCGGAGCACTGACTCACGCACCCGAGGAGTCAACAGTAGTAGACAACTTAGGCTTCAATGCCGGAGAGCTTCATATATACATAGACTGTACAGTACATCAATAAACTGGTAAACTGAAGATAACTCTTGCTTATGACTGGAACGGATCGTAAGACCCATCGCGAGATCACCGGTAACTAGAGGTTCACATCCCGGAGCGTAACTACGTACAACCGATAACCAAAGAACCTCCCATATGGAATATTGAGTCATTGGCCAAATGCCCAAAAATAAATTTTACTGCTTTCGGTTGCAACAATATGTCTTAATTTTTTTATTACCAAATAATGAATAGCTGGTAGATGTATATTAAACTTAAAAAAATGAAAAAACTCAAGGTGCCATTTTTCCTATTGATATTCTATTATTGGTCATGAAGGAAGAAGAAATTGTGTGGCACCTAGGTCCACATCCCATACTGAATGCTTTACCTCTCTTTACGACAACCCCTATTGACCAAACTGCCGGTACAGATACAGGCTCGAATTGGTACGAATTCCCCACGTCTGGAAAATCATCTTCGGTGCGCATGCGCCTAAAAACCATGTTCCTGCCATAGGCATAATTGAATGAGATTATTCCCATTTCTGATTCAAGAGTGATTCCCACACGATCTGAGTTCTCCAACCAAATAGACTCAGACTCTGGAACTTGGACCTGAAACGAAGTGAACATAAGAAAGTTCTCCTGCGTGAACGTAAGAGGCATACCGCCCGCCGCGTAGCAAGTGCTCACTATGCTGTCCTATCCTGGGGGTGGGGGGTACCCCATCCCTGGCCAGGGGTGTAACCCAACCTGACCTGGTCGGGAGGGGGTATCCCATCCTTGCCAGGGGTGTACCCCAACCTGAGGGGGGTATCCCATCCCTGGCAGTGGTGGTATCCGAACCTAACCTGGCTGGAGTACCCCCCCACACCTGTGGACAGACACACACCTCTGAAAACATTACCTTCCCATCAAACTACAAACACGGGTGGTAATAAACGGTACATTTCAAGGCATGTTTTGAAGCAGGGCCATGGTTCTTTCTAATTTATTTGTGATGTTTCAAAGAAGAAAAAGCACAAATTAGATTTTATCAATTGTGATAGAGGTTCACATAATCTTCCTCGAGATAATAAAATTAAAAGAGGGATACTAACCCTCCAAGCATTGCCAAGGTTACCATTCAATTCAAGATAATTGACTCTGTATTCCCATCGTAGCTGGTAACTGTCCGAGTTGTTCTGTTGTCCCCAAATTTGGAGACGCATTTTGAAAACATCTGGCTGAAGATCAATTTCTGACATATTATGTGTGAAGAACCAGTACTCTGTCAGCCATCCTGAAGCTAAAGGGGTGTCTGCATCAATTCAGGATTTCTTTGCTCCGCTAGGTAGATATGTAGATCTTCGTTTTATTTCATTGCCATAAAATTCTTGTTGATCAGGCAAGTTTTGCAGAAAAGCCATGACATCGCCGGGAGGAACTTTCATGATGTCACTTGACGGAACTGGAGCAGCACCAACACCTTGTCCTTCCTGTGGTCTCTGCGCAGACTCAACGGATTCTGTAAAATTGATTTACATGTATTTGGTCAAAGTTCTGCGACTCATCACTATTATTTTCACTGATGGGTCCTTGTAGTAGAGACGGGTAACTTTGTGTTGCTTTTTCGGGCACATTTTCGGTTACCATGCAAGTGGCCTTTCCAAGCCCATGACGACGGGGGGTTCATGGAAAATAGCTTACAGCTAAAACAATCATGGTGTAAACGAATATAAAACATTACCTTCCTCTATAACAGCTCCTATAGATAATATGCCGGGAATGTGGAGACGTCCGAACATGTAAGAATTTCCGACCAGCGGAAACATTGGCTCAGACGGATTGGAAGAAGAGTAAGGGATGTTTCGGAAATACGTGCGTCCCTATTCTGTGAACTCAAGACTCAACATTCCCACCTCCGACTCAAATGTAACACCCAGTAACTCTGTGCCTGTCAGTCTTACAGAACTCTCTTTATCAATTATCAACTGTAAAATAAATAAAACAACAAGAATGACCTTCTGCAGGAAGCCGCACCAGGCAGACCACCCGCAGCATAACATATCCTGGGTGGATACCACACCTTGGCTGGAGGAGGGCACCCCACCTTGGTCGGAAGGGGTACCCCATTCCTGGCTGGGTGAGGGGGGGGCTACCTCACCCTGGGTGGGGATCTTGTTTTGGGATACCCCCCCCCGGCCAGAACTGGCAGACAAAAGAATGGTCGACTGTTCCGTGTCATCACACAGAGGTGTTTCAGAGGATTCCGTATTTTTCATAGAAATAGAACTATTCAGTTTATTTGAATATTGAGCTAAATATCACCCAAAACTGTTGTGTCATAGTATGCATTGCATGACCAAGGCAAATGCTTACATTTGTAAGGATGGGGTTTATGGAATATCGTGCAAGTAAGAATGTTACACCGGTGACATAATATTAAACATACCCTCCACAGAGTCCCAACAGGTCCGATCTCAAGCCCTTGTTCCTGGTGCTCCCATACCAACTCATATTCATAGTCGCCGACAGGTTTCCAAATCTGGACACGTACTTTGTCCATGCCTGGGGTAGGACCCGGAGGCAACCTGACCTGGGCGGTAATCCCATTCATATAGAACATAATCTCCTTCAGTAATCCAGGGGATAACTCTGTATTAGCATCAATGGCTGTCTTCAGAAAGCTGGTTACGGGTAAAAAGGCACCTGTAGGTATGACAGGGTTACCCCTGAACACCACACCCGGGGGGTTGTTACGCAGATATTGCGAGTAATTACCCCTCGGATAGTCTGCCCTGAAGACACCTTGATCTGCAACAAATGTTAATTCAATTGTAAAGATGGGGTTTTTGCACTCTTTTTGGATTCTTCCATAATATCATGTAAGAGACATAAACTTATGTTTAGTTGAGCTTGGTTCAAATGACATTGATCATCTGCCATGAAAGACAAAATTTTTAATGAAAAATCTAAAGTTAGATTTTTTGCCAGAATGAGGTCCAAGAATAGATCTAGGTATACCCGACTTGTACACCAAATTTTAAATGTTTATCTCTGTCTTTCTTGTTAGAATAATGTAATGACCGTTATTCTCTTCTCATGGTCACTAACGTACCTGCTGTAATCATAGCCAAGCATTGTATGACACATGTGATGACAACAATCGTGTGGACGTCTGCCATCGTACTCTGAAATATAATATGACAACAAGAATTAAGTCCTCCTGCCTGAACGCAAGATACCGGCCGCGTAGCAAGTGCTCCGTCTGCTGCTCTGCCCGGGGGGGGGGGATAACCCCAACCTGACCTGGTCGGGAGAGGGGTACCTCAACCTAACTTAACTGGGGGGTCATCTGGCCAAGGGGTAACCCCAAACTGACTGCCCCAGGGGGGTAACCAAATCCCAGGGTACCCCCTGTCCTGACCTGGTGGGGGGGGTACCCCAACCTGACTTCACTGGGGGGTAGGGGTACCCCATTCCAGGGGTACCACTGTCCTGACATGGCCAGGGGATACCCCAACCTGACTTCGGTACCCCCCAACAGGGACTGGGGTACCCTCCTGCCAGGAAATGATATGGGACCAGAGAAGTAATATGGGATGAAGATGGGGTACCCCCCCCACCCAGGTGTGAACAGACAGACACCTGTGAAAACAGTACCTTCCCGTCGTACTACGTACGCGAGCGGCAATTAAGCTTTTCTTTAATTTAATATTCTTTTGTCAGATTAGTTCAATTTTGCCAATGTATGGAAGTGACGGTTGTTTGAGGAAAAGCCAGCAGAAAAAGTCCTCTGTCTAAAGGCCCGCTCACACTGTGCGCTTTTTTCTGATTTATCTTTCACAACTAATAGGCTGTATGCGATTCAATTTTATTGTACTGAAATACAACCCCATGCAACACATTTATTGTCAAAAATATCGCCGTCGCAATCGCATCCTGTGAACGGACCTTTAAAGGCTCATTCACATTGTGCGTTTTTTTCTTATTGCGACTGCGATTTGTTTTTGCTTATAATGGGCTGCAGAGGAGCTGGTAATGTTGTCGCAGTCGCATAGTGTGAACACTTCCATTGAGTCCTGTACAACACATTTTTGCAACAATAGGAATCGCAGTCGCAATCAGGAAAAAAACGCACAGTGTGAACAAGCCCTTACAGGACGATAGCCCCAAACGTTCAGTCCTAGAGCCTCTTTTCAATCCGCTGTTCCAGCCATCAACGGTTGATATTTTGCGACTAATTTTACAAATGTAATACGTCATTAATGTGCTTAGATTTTTTGAAGGACACAGATCCTTGGGGGGGAGGTGGCACTGATACCGCTGTTTGGGACTTCTGGTGACATATACCCTAGGTTTCAAAGCCAGGATGGATCCCTCGCTTACATGCTTACTCGCGTGGGCGCAATGGATTACTCAGATTTGCCTCTGGTGTGACACCTGCTAACCTGTTGATGGCCAGCATGGCAGCTGGTCACGTTCCCTACATGCATGCATATAGGATGTCAGGATTCGAGGCCTGTTGCACAGTAAGCAGACACGCTATCCACTCGGCCACTATGAGAGGCTGAATGTGTGGAGATTTCTCCATCACAAGGAAGACGGACATCAAGCAACCTTAAACGCAAATGCTAAGTTGTTCTTAATTTTTCATCTATTATTATTATTATTGCAATAAAAACTGTTTTATTTTGTAGATTAACTTTGCTGTCCTGAATTTCAGTATGTCACTATTTCTGGACATAAAGGTACCAAGTGCAAGAAAACAATTTCGGCGAGAGGTGTGTCTGTTACAGTCAAGAAGTATGTTTAATGAAATGTTTGCTGGTGTGTATCAAAACACGTGTAGTCAGCACAACAATCTGTCAAAGAGTCAATGGTCTCTGTCTCTTATCTGTGCTATTGTGACTAGACAGCTCCCGTCCTACGGACCGACGTGCATGCAAGGTGACTTTCAGCGTAAGGGATCTCACGTACACACAAGGCCACTTTGTCCCCTCCACCCCCAAACTCACCTCGCGCCAACA
This sequence comes from Cliona cf. orientalis, assembly GCA_963930775.1. Classification (NCBI taxonomy): domain Eukaryota; kingdom Metazoa; phylum Porifera; class Demospongiae; order Clionaida; family Clionaidae; genus Cliona; species Cliona cf. orientalis. Next base: position 10,145 of record CAWVNT010000181.1, read on the forward strand.
TGCTCACCTTCCAAGCACAGCCCACATTGCGTACACCTCGCGTACAAAAAAATTCACAACAAAATCATGCAGCAACCCCCATTCCATCAATTAGGTACCTCTTACGAGCCACCAAATATTCAATGCTATGTGACTGACAGGAAAATGTTAAATGTTACATCACTATCAGACCCCATCCTGAGGACAGTAAAAAAATTCAAGCTGTTACTGTGATATTAAGCATACAATTTCCACACAGAACGAAGCTCTCATTCCCTTGAATGCATTTTACAGTTATATACCACCTTAAATGATTATTTACAGAAAACATCCAACTTTCGATGTTTATTAATTGAGAAAACGAGCAACACTGTGTGTGGAATACCCGAAAAACCCTACATGGGCTGCAATATCTTTGGCGTGAGTGTCTGCTAAGTTAGAAGAGACACATAATAAATAGGCCAACAAAAGGTAGAAAATACCTGTAAAAATAAGCGTAGTGAAGAAAATGTTTTACATACCTCTATCCTTGTAAAAGACGAATGTTTGCTGTGTTGTGCTTAAAATCTACCGAGTGCTCACAAAAAGGTGTACATCACGACACAGGCAGAAGTGTACTGTATCTGGTACAGACTTGGAAATATTTCAGCATAATCATTTTTCACTCTATTTGAGGCCATTGTCAATCTTGGAAATGGTACTTTCAATCGTCCCTTTCTTGTGTCAGTTTGCAATGCCATTGAATGGCGTTCAAAGATTTAACAAAGTCGTTTGAAACAAATAATGTCATGAGACATTTGTGAAATTTTAAGTAACATTCACCAGTTGATTATTGAGTAATCTCACCTCAAAGATGAACCAAACTTCAATTGAAACCAATGCTAATCTTCATTTTTCTCTAATTAGGCATGGTGAAACGTTTTGAAGCTTTACAAACTGTCTCAAATGTGAAGATGAATATCTTTCAGATGATAATATTTAATGAGATTACTCTCCTTCTATTTATAATTTACAGTTTTATCAAAAATATAAGTAAGTATAAGTAAAAGTTTCCATAGTCTACTTATTTATGAGAACGGATTGCAATTGGCCTGGGCAGAGCCCGGTGTATCATGGAAAAGGTACCCGCACCAAAAAGGTAGGGGTTGTTACAGCACTACCCCCATCCCTTAAATCTTAGAGGCAGAGGTCCTTGTCAGGGCTCAAGTGTTAAGGAGAGTGGGTAAGGCCCTTACCCCTTAAAGCTCAAGGCTAGGGTAGGTTTGTAACGTTAAAAATGTACTGGGGTCAGGATCTAATGGGGCCCATTTCAGCACGTTACACTGGGGCGTTTCCCTTCCCGACCTTTAGTTTTAAAACCCCCAAAATTACACATTTTAGGGTTCTGTTTATTTTTCCCTAATTTTTTTTACTTCAATAGTTCATAATGCAAGCTAAAACATTTCATGTCTCGTTTCGTTTGAGCTACAATTTCTTGACTAAATTCGGAATTGGTCTTGGTTTCACATATTTTGGGTTACTAGGGTAACTCTAAGTCTCAAGTTATTTCAGTTAAAGTTTAAATTTCTTGGTAATCATACTTTATTACAGATAATATATTTATGAACAGCAAATGCAGTGATGGTAATTTTTCTTTCATATCTAACTATTATTCAGCAATTGTGCCAAAATATTTTCCTCATAGATTTATAGACTCAGTTCACTCAGCACACTGCCAAACTTGTACAATGAAAAGGCACAACTGTTTCCATAAAGATTTAAAAATTGTAAATTTGCCAGATTGGTTGAAGAACAATGTAATGTTGGTACAGATTAAGCTAAATTGGCTTATGATATTTGTTGGTTGAGATGATCCTTAGAGTCACTTTTTGATGTATCAATTTAATGTTTATACTAGACTGTAATCAAATCAGGTAAGAATCTTAAAATTGTAAGACTTACAAGCAATGCCTGAATAACTCAATGGCAGAGTCTTGGACTGAAACCCAGAGGAATAAAGGACTAATCCCACCAGATGTAACCTTTTTCTTGCTATTTGTTGTTAGTACATAGTCACTTAGAAGAGACATTTTTTTAGTTTTTCCGAATTGAGTTCTATAGAATCTCTAGTATTTGTCACATAATATTTTTTCATTATTTTAATTTTCAAAATTACTAAAAATAGTATTCAACAGAATCTATAGATTTTATAAAATAATATTTTCGGTCGTTTTCATTTTTAAAATTACTCTAAACAGTATTCTTCAAATTCTATAGACTCTGTAGATTCTATAAATTTCTCAATTCGGAAAAACTCGCACAATGCCAATATTTCCAATTTGTTCCAACAGTTTGTGATAAACTCAATAAGTATCTACTTGTTTGCGATGGCGTGTCACATTCCATGAGCGTTACAAAAAGCTAATCTTTTTCATCAGAAAAGGACCAATTTTTGAACTTGGTGAAATGACAATGGCACAGTTTGTGTTCATATTAATAGTGCAATTACAGTAATAATTACTTAGCCATTTCAATTGCAACAGTCCAGTAATATTCTAGTTTTTGGAAAATTTAAAACTGCCAGAATCTGCGCGGATTTTTTTTAATTTGTTACCCTAGCCACGGCGCAACCTCTCATGACTATGGAGTCTTCCTGCATTCCTCCATGATGTGTGAAAATGTTAATTTTCTCTTTTCCACTGAAGTGGATTGTGTAAAACGAAGAGGTCAAAATAAATTTTATTGTTATAATTTATGACAAAAATAAAAGGAGACATCGCACACCTCCCCCTAATTCACGTTTTTTCAGAAACGGTTTCTAATTTTGGAATGGTTTTTCTAATCCGCGATACAATTGTCTGCGTTATTAGTTAGAAACAAGAAAGTCCTCCTGCGTGAACGCAGGAGGCATACCGACCGCGACGTAGCAAGTGCTCACTCTGTTGTCCTATCCCGGGATTGGGGGGGGGTACCAAAGTGCTCACTCTGTTGTCCTATCCCAGGATTGGGGGGGTACCCCATCCTAGCCGGTAGGGTACCCCAGCCGGGAGATACCCCATTCCAACTGGGGGGTACCCCAGTTGGGGGGCGTAACCCCAGTCAGTGGGATGGGTACCCCCCTCTGCTGGACCTGGCTTAGCTACCCCACGGCTAGACCTGGCTCAGTTACCCCCCCAGCTGGACCTCACATGGGTACCCCCCCCCGGCTGCACCTTGCTCGGGTACGCCCCCCCCTGTTAACAGACAGACACCTGTGAAAACATAACCTCCTCTCGTACTATGTACGCGGTCGGTAATCATCTTCTCATTAAGTAATTATCGTTGATTACATTGGTCGTGATGCTGTTTACATGTTGTTCGTTCATTTATTATTGTGGTTACTCATTCCACGCTTCAAAACTTTTAGTTTTCTGTGAGTAATAAAAAATGAGGTTCCACAGCAGGATCGTTTTCGGTAAGGAACTTTTGTTTCTTCGATTTATTTCGCTGTATTTAATCGATACAGGTTTTTCATAACAATTTCTGGTTAAACATTAATCACATTAATTACTCTTCCAATATGGATTTCTTTGTTTCAAATGCAAAAAAATGCGTAAATACAATCAAATTACAAAATGTATAAGTGTATGTCTCAAAAGTTTTCTCTACCGCTGTCCTGATTTTATTTTGTCGGAAAAGTTGTCAAAATGTGACATCCACTTTACTTGTATATTGGAGTTTTTGGGCTATATTAAATTCTGTAAAGTAGTACTGAATACTTTCAAAGTAAATTTGGATTACAGTGTACATTCTGCACATTTTTATTTAAAGTGAAAATGTGAAAGAATAAAGAAAATACAGCAGAATATATAAATTGATACAGAAGACCTGCATTGCTCTGTCGCAGACATTCTTGGCTAAAACTTTAGACTCATCACTCCTTCAAATCTATGTTTGAAAATTATTGGAAACAATTCTGTGAGTTCAGGTGAATTTCATACAAACCTAAGGGTCTATTCACACCTAGCGAGAGAGTTGCCACTAGCGGCAATGCTTGGAAAGGAATACATTGATTTAAACTGCACCATTCGCACTAACACCCTGTCGGAAGAGCATCCATTTCTGACTGCTTTCGATGGTGTCAATCAATTCTGACTGGGTTTTATGATGGTGGTAAATGGGAAAAAGGGATTTGGAAGTGTGGGGCAAAATTGAGGCCATTTGTCTACAAAATAATATTGCAGAAATATACTTCATAATGACTAGATCTGAACTACATTTTAGTTCTTACAATATATCTTGGGATGGCATAGGTATTCACAGATTTTCCCACTGGAAGTAAACAAAAAAGTCGAAAATGGCAAAAAACACATGTTATTTGTTTACTTCCTGTGATCAAATCTGTGAATATCTGAGTCATCCCCAAATATATTGTAAAAACTGAAATGTAGTTCAGATCTATCCATTATGAAGTATATGTTGTGCCAGCAGAACGAGGAGGCGCGCCTGCTGGCAGTCAACCTTAACGCTAGCCTCTCCTTCCGGGTGGAGAGGTGGGCAGCTGTAGCCGAAAATGCCTAAACGCACAGACCTCCTAACCTCAAGGTTGGTGGCGGTCGCACGGGTACTTACGGTAGTCTAGCACACGGAGTAATTAAATAAGAAATAACAACAAAACAGCAACTTCAGTTGAAGCAGCCGCAAACCTGTGAGGAGAGCCTTTTGCCTACCAGCCTTGTGTCTCTAACAGCAGAGCTGAGATGCGTCCGCTGCCAGAGATAGGTGCCAAGTGCCAAGAGTTCACAGTCGTGCCTGCTTTTATACGAGGCATGACGTCATAATAGACAGGTACAATGGAACGTTCCGGGCTCGTCAAGGCGAGAGCCTCCTATTGGCTAGGCGCGCCCTGATCACGTGAAGCATGCGTGACGTTAGGGCGGGAAAGCCTTTCATTGGTCCAGGGCGCCCCAGCAACCATGACATCAATGATGTACCAGAGGCCTCCTGTAAGGACCGCAACGTCCATACGATAGGCATTCTGGATTAGATCCAGAATGCCTCCAAAGTACCTGTAAGGCCCCCGCCTGTGCAAAAGAGAGCTTGCTCTCCTCAAGGGAAGGCCTGCTGCCTTCAAGGAAAGTGCTTGCTATCCGGAAACAGAGCCTCTCTGGCAGAGGCTGCCATTCCCCTACCCAGGCTGGCATACAAAAGAGGGGCCGCCTTTTACAGTGGCACCACACCCTCCCCCAGGCCGTTAAAAGCGACCGCGCTTTATTACAAACGGTAGAAAAATACATGCATGTACATAACAAAGGTCGCGAGTAAAATCGATAAAAATACAAAAACAGGTGCCTTATGGGCATCGAATCGACGGATTACTGAATAATGCTGATTAGGTAACTTTAAAACTAACTAAATTTACGGCGGGCAGCATCAGTCCGAGGCCTAAGGTCCCTCCGCGTTGCCTCCAGCGGTGAATGTCAGACTCCGGTCCAAGGAAGCTCGCCTGCTGCCTCTTCATGATTCTGGTCCTACTACCGGTCTCTGAGTTTCTTGAGTAAGATAGGGGGACACGCCTGTTACAAAGGCACGTCCCAGTCATGGGCGTTTGAAATAAAGGGGCACGTCTGTCAAGAGGCGTGTCCCAATGGTAGGTGTCGAAAGCGGAAGTAGTGCGCCTCCACCAATGACTGATGTTTGTACTTGAGTACGTGAAAGGCAGCACCTATTCATGAGGCACCGCCGCAGTGCCGGAGGGGGAGTTGAGGTTGATGTCTGACAACCCCGCAGTCACGGCGGAAGAGGGATGCTCATCCTGATCGAGTATCTTGTCCTCGTCCTCCGTGACGCGGCTGTCGTGGGCCTCCTGAGAGGCCTGGTCTCCCTGAGGCTCTACTTCACCTTCTTCCATCGCCACCTCCTCCTCCATTGCCTCCGGCTCACCGGGGTCTTCTTGGGGCTCCTCTTGAGGAGCCTCTGCCTCCCCAGTGCGAACATCCTTTCGGCCTTGCTTATAGGCCGCCCAGGCGTTCTTCACATACAACTCTTGTCGACCGATCGAGGTTTCATGACACTTGATCCTGGCCTGCAGGCCAATAACTTCATCCTCAGCCACCTGGATGGCCTGTTGAACGCTGCTGGCCCACGCAGTGGTCAAGGCAACCTGCCGGTTCTTTAGTTTATTCATCATCGCGTCCTTGTCGGAATAATAATCCTCCAGCCGTTCCTCGGCCAGACGAGCATCCACACGCAAGTCTGCAATGTTCTTATGAAGGACATTGTACAGCACCTCTTCATAGGTGATGTCAGAGACCATGGGGGCCAATAGGAGGCTCAAGATTGAGCCCAAGGGGAAGTCCTTCTTCTTGGTGGACAGGGGGTCCCAGGGCTCTTCTGGCCCTTTATCAGCCCTGGAGTCGGCCCTCATGACCCAGCAGAAAAGCCGCAGGGTCCTAGCTCTCTCCAACAAACGGAGATCGCAATTGAGAGGGTCGACGCCTTCTGGTAGATATTCATCAATGCGCCTGTAGGTCTCAGTCACATCGAGAGGCATCTGTGGGCTCACGATCATTTCACCTCGCGCACCCATAGTGAGAAGATACTCCATACAACCAATGTAAAATTGGTTGCTTATCTTGGCCAGCTCATGCTCCCCTTTTGCAGGGAAGCGAGCCTGGATCAGGTTGAAAAAGGGATAGCTCCTTATATCAGAGCTGGACGCCTGCTCCATAAGCTCGTAGCAGGCGTTCTTCCTCAGATCATCCTTAGCGAGAGGGAAGGGAAGGGGGGTCGCGGCAGAGGGGCGCGTTGAGGGTTTACCTCCAGGCCCTTTCTTCCTTTTTAAGGGGGGTGGGTGACCTCCCCGGTCAGTGGAGCCCCCGGATGGGGCTTCCCGCTGGAAAGTCAATGCGTCTCCGCCTCCGCCTACCGGAGGGCCCGACGCCTCCTTCGGCCTGGCGCCTTGGTGAGCCCCACTGGGGGCACCCCGGCCTCTGCTTGCAGGTTTTGGAGAGGAGCTTGATTGCCGTGCCCCACGGTCTGTCATGTACACGAGTTCCTGCCGGCCAACCTTAGTGTCCATGCTGGTCTCGCTGAAACACTCGAGGAGCTGCTCGTAACGTCCCAGCGCCTTCTCGAGAACTCTGCACGCCTTCGCAGAGGCCACATCATTGCTCAGAGAGGAAGGGGCTCCACGACACTCCTGTAAGACTTCCCGAGCATGCTGTAGCTCAAATTTGGCCTGCGCATGGGCTTCCAGGCTAGGGCGAGGCAGCTCCACATTGGGGACCGTCTCGTTGGCTAAGTGTTTAGCCTCATCGAAGTTCTCTTCGAGGGCATCCCGTTGATGGTGCCAGCTGCCAGGCTTGATCCAAAGATAGAACTTGGACAGGCCTTCTAGTTCCAAGTTGCACAGGTTCTTAAAGAGCCCAGCAACATAGCTCATGAAGCCAAGTGGTTCCATTTCACGGTTATAGTACCACTCAATGTAATGCCCATCCATGTGGGCCTGCACTGTGTGGATGTGATCCGACAGTTCCCTATCTGGGAGCTGCGGGTGTTCTCGTTTAGCCACCTGTTTAGCAGCAAAGTGAACATCGTTCTTCCAGCCTCGGTAGCGATTCCCACGGCTCTTAGAGGTAGAGCCCTTGGTAGCTGCTGCCGGGGATCGGGTAGGGGCCTCTTCATCAGGTGAGGTCACCCTTTCCCTTGAACTAGAGGAAGAGCCACGAGCGCCGCCCCTACTGGAGGTACCTCCACGAGAAGTACCCCTGATAGGGGGTCGGCCCCGAGTAGTACGAGGAACACCTCGCCCTGAAAACACAGCTCCATGGGCAGCGGCTTCGGAATAGGACGCCTTTTGAGTTGAAGGCGCCCCTACTAGGCCGATACCAGTTGTGGCAGAAGGCGCTCTCGCCTGTGGTTGGTATGGAGTACCCTCCTTGGGATGCTCCTGGGACACCTCCATGGGGTGATGAATGGCCCTGGCCATTCCCACCATCTCATCCCATGATGGATCCTTTCCAAGGGATGCCACTGCGGAGAGGCGTTCCTCATGGGAGGTAGGCGCAGGCGTCGAGGCCCTAGGAGGCTTTTGTGCCGCCCGCATCTTTGCCTCTTGCAGTTCTAGGAACGCCTTTTGGTAGTCAAGCCAGTCCTGGTTGGCTTCCTCCTCCACTTGCTTCGCCTGTCGTTTCAGTTCTGCAATCTGGGCCTTCAGGCCCATCGTGGGGGCACGCGTCCCAGGGGTGGTAGGACTAACCAGGGATGGCAGGGTGGTCAAGGGGGTCACCACAGCGGTGGCTCCCGCAGTACTGGTAGTTGTCACCGGCCCAGTGAAGGCCGAGGAGAAGGCAGGCGATGGTAAGGCTGTAGGCTGAGGAGGCCCACCAGAGGCCCCCGTGCACGTACACCTTGGCTGTGCATGTAGGCAGAGTCTACAGTAGTTTATCCCTGTTGCCTGCGAAACCAAGGGAAGGAGTGTCATCACCTGCACGGATGAGGGGTGATGTTCTGCTGGGACAGCAAAGAATCCTGCTGCCACCTCCTTAATCTTGGAGCCCCATTCTGACAGGCTTTCGATGTAGTATGCTAGGTTTCCCAACTTTGGCAGGGGCCTAGCAGGGAGCCCGGGAGCGGGCTCCGGTAGGGCACAGAATGAGCAAGCCACAAACAAGCTCTTCTGTGGCCCTGTAAGGGGGGTCACTTGTTCAAGGACCTCGAAAAGGTCCCACCATAGAGAAACATAAGTGTTTGCCTCCCTGAGATTAGTTAAGTTGCCGGGGTATCCGGCCCATATGCTTTCTGCTGCTGATTGATGCCACACGTAAGACAACCTGTGGGGACCAAATAAAACAGAATATTAATTTTAAGATAGGGACGCGTCCACGTGCAGGAAAACCAGCAAAGTTCAACTCCACTACGAACAATTTTATGGAAGGTGTGCCTACAGTTAGCAAGACAAACTACATATCAGCAGGCGCTATGCATGTTACTTTACAACCTTACCATGACCTTTTAGCACTAAATTGCTTTAGGACACTTTAACCGGGAAAATTACTTACAGAGCCTCGGAGGCCATGTTGCCTGCTGTGCGCTTCTTGTAAGGTGTGCTCACACGGGCTTTCCCAGTGACGAGACAGTTTTAGTATGCACGCCAACCAATCAGAGGCCTCCATTTACATCACGTGGCCTTACGCAATGTTTTAGAGACTTCCCCTGTGTTACATAGTGAGCGAAAATGGCGGATGAAGGCGATGAATTACAAATTTCACAACCAGCCAAATCCCCGTCAGTTGAGAACTGGCATGTTGATCCAGAGGTACGTCACCCTTCATATTACACATAGAGCATCCAGAACTTAAATCTGTGTAGATCTAAGGTCCCAGTCGGCTGTATGGCAGCGAGCAAGGCTTTGAAATTTTACAAAATGAAGGCACTCCCCCAGGTTGTTGTGGCTTCATGGTTTTAAAATTCAAGCCTTCACAGCAACCACGGGTGAGTCCCTGAAGGTCCTAAAATTACTGAACCTTTCATTCTTTCTTTCAGGAGACACGGAGGGCAATAATGCAGAAACCCCATGTCATCTCTGACTTGGAGAGCCTAGAAGGGCAGTTCCTGAGCTCCTTGGGCTTCTGTGAGCCCGTGGAGGAGTTAATTCTCAGTACCGTGCCCTATGGATCTGTAGAAGGTCTATTCTCTCCGAAAGGACCCACATTTACAGTGAGTCCAGGAGATGCTAATGAAGACCCGGACTATGCACTCCTGGTCTATTATGACCCAAAAGGCCCTGAAGGCAGCGCCGAAGAGCACTGTTCCCACATAGCCTTGGGGGCAGTGCTTCCAAATCCCCTATTAAAACGTGGGGATCCAGTGGCCACTTACCTGAAGCTGGCCTGGTGGAAGATGGTTCCCAAATCTAGGCCTTCAGAACCCAGGGCCTTCCTGGTCAGCCTTCACAGGGAGGGGGAAATCTTCCCTCTCCCAGGCGCAGAGGAGTCCATACTCGTGGACCCCTATGTAGAACACATAGAGGTAGAACAAGCAAATGACAGTGATCCACTCACCTACGAGGTAGGAGACCTCAGGTTTTTCCAACTTCACACTGCCTTCGTCCCTAAGGCGGTTGGGGATGGAATGGACCAGATGGTATGTTTTTCCCTGCCTCAATGGGGCAGAGGCCAGGCTGATACCCGCAAGGGGTGAGGCTGTTGCCAAGGGCTCAACACATCACTTTGGATCCGAGCCCTGGGCGATCCTTTTTACCCCAGTTGATGAGGACCAACACTGGTCCCTCCTGGAGGACGTGATCTACCAAGACCTTCTCACTTCCCGGGAGGCGGGTGGCTGCTTGGAGGTCCAAAAGCCTCAAGGAGGCAGTGGACCGCACTGTAGCCAACAAGCTCCGCCTAGCAGACTTAAACAGGGGGAAGGCGTCGAACACCCGCTCCGCCTCCGCACAGGTGGTGGCAAGGATCATCGACCACCTTCACTCTTACAGGATGCAATACTTATACGAGGAGGGCAGCGTCAGGGTCCTGGACAGGACTCTACTGCGTGCCTTCCTACAGGAGTTCACCAGGGTGAACTTCATAGTATGTGTAACGAGAGGTTTTAGCGGTGGGCCCCTTTTTCAATTATTGCATTATCAGTTCAGTAACAACTCTACGAACTCCTTACTAACCCAAGTTTGCTGCTCTATGACAGCTATAAAGTCACAATCTCGAGTTAGTAAATCTGCAAACTCTCCCGCCCATTCTCCAAATAAGTCCGGGAAGCTGCACCTGCTGCTTTAACCGTTATACCCTTAAACATCATGAGATGCTGCTATGATGTCACTTTCCCTCCTCCTAAATACTATATAAACCCCTGCAACTTTAAATCTGTTATGCATTGACGTTCCAGACAATAGATCTGAAAGGTTTACTGGGCTTTTCTCAGGTAAATGGGCTTTTATTTGGTCATTTTAGCATGCGGCTGTACCTTAGTAATTCTAATTTCATTTCTAATACATTAATAGTCTATTTATTTTACTCATATTGAGTTAATGCATGTGATTTATGGCTTATTTTGTTCTTTTCTCAGGATTCTTAATTTTTAGTTTCGGCACAATAAAGTACAAAAGTAGATTTGACTGAGTTGCATCATTTTCGCCAATCTAACATTACTTAGTTACTCGGGCGTCCACTTGATAAAAGGATTTTAAGGATTTAATATCAAGCCGGTTGAACTCCATCACATTTGGCGCCCAATATGGACGCCTGAGTCTTCAATAATTAAGTAAAAGAAAAGAAATAAACGGAATCAACGCATCATTATTCTACTAGACAACAAATGGATCAAACGGGTCTGGTGTGTGAACAAGGTATAAGTGCTTACAGACCGGTTATGAATGTCTCATAACGAAATAATCGGTTTTCAGCAACCTGTCATAGAATCCAAGTTCCCTGGATTGACACTGATACCAACAAGGATGTGAACAAAGCAAGAAACGACTGAATTACTCTCAATGAGTTTAACTATTTATTATGGATGACTAGTTTACATGAATCTAAGTGGTCACAATTTAGAATAAGGCTGTAAAATCCCCAATTTCACCATTCCCACTGGTGGGCCTAAAATAACTGAAATATTGAAAGGAACACTATGAACGGTTGTTGCATGGTATTACAGGGTTCTATTGGTTCACACATACATGCATACAAACATACACACACGCACAAATGCACAAACAAGTAAAATTACTGAGTTCTGCTAAGTTGAAATTCATGAATTATCCCTTAAATTATGCATATAATGTTGGTATGACTGAATTCACTGAATTTAATGTAAAACAAGTGGCCAATCGACATGCTCACCTCCCCAAAGTCCAGGCCCCAGTTCACATAGTGGATGGAGCTCCTGGAGTACACCATAAAAGGAGACCCCAGGCATGACTAAAATGACACAAAAATACACTGAATTACTTTAAATATCTTGTCTTGACACGAGCAAGCAAGAAATGAAGTGATTTTACATGGATGTTAACACAAAGCACATGGTACACAAAATTATGAATTTTCAACAAAAACTGACAATTTTTACATGGAAATGCTGCTCGCTTGTTCCTTTATCTAACAAAAATACTTAGAAGCTTAAAATACCTGGTTTTAGCTGAATTTCGCCCAAAACTATGATTTAGCAGGTGGTTAGCATGTTTCTTGTATCACTGACTATTTCAAACTGAGCGCCTTAACACTCTTTGGAATATACCAATTGAGAGGACTGAAAAAGGATAGGGGTGAGCAGGTTGTTTTCACCACTATTGGTAAAAGAGTTTCACGTTTTGGGGACTTTATGGCATGAAATTCATAGGTATTGGTAAAGAAGAGACAGATTAAATACCGCAAATAGGCAAAACAGGACTGATCCCATAGAAATACCATGGAGAAATTCCTGCAAAGTTGCCATAGCGGTCAAATCTGACACCCCTGTTAGCTGCAACCTACTTGGTTCTTGCCAAACTGAATTCAGGGCGTTGGACCTGTCTGCCACAAGTGGCACACACGACCTAAACCCTAGTATAGAAAATTTCAAGAAAATCAACGTTGAATGCCCTCAATGTTACACACCCCCCAAAAAATTTGGAAATTTATTGCCCCAAGTAAATTTTCAAACACCTTTACAATGAATTCAGATACCTTACCCCCTATTAGACCTTTGGTTTTAAAATATGAATAAAATGATATGAAAGCAACGTATATTACAGGGCCAGATTCAAGGGGACCCTTACAAAATCTTACGATAACTGACGGTTGGACGGCTGCCATTCAGATAAAAGTCCGCAGTCTGTCCAGATCCAATGTTCCCTTGAACTGATTGCCCACTGGGTTGTAAATGGAAAAGTTGGTCGAGGTGGACTCACCAGGATATTCCGTAATAAGTGATCCTGCCTCATAAACTACAACTCCCTAATATTACAACCACTGGATGAGTGAGTGTGTCCATCACCTAACTAGTGTTCCTGATGAAGGACTCACTCTCCCTCCCCTATTTACATTTAAGTGACTAATATTCCCCCTTTCCCTATTACGCGTCACGGGACGGAAGGTGGTACTAGGGAACAATCTGTGTGCACCCAATTACTGGGATTTTCTATCCGCGAGAAAAACTGAGCATTCCCTACACCAGCGACCGTTGCGTATCACACCCCACCCAACGATAAGCTGAAGTTGACGAACCCATGAGAACACCACATAGCTCTTTCCCTATTGTGGCCTCATGGATCCCCCATCCCCTTGAACACATATACCTCATGGTGGAGAGGAGTGACCGCTTTCACGCTCAAGCAGTGAATTCTCACCCGATCACCCTTCCCTACCCACTATCCCCATATTTCCCTGTGCTGTTGAACCACCCTACGGTACTACCCTGAGCCCATTTCCCTCACGAACCTCCCATACCTCCCGGAATACGTGGACCCTAGGTGCCCGTCCAGACAGTGACTGAGGTTGGTCTCATGGTGGGTTACAAGGTGGGTATTCAGTTGACAGTGTTGCAGCGCCCGGGACAAGGCACCCCACACCACAACTCCCATTCTTCGAGTAACCACCACTGAGCCTCAAACACCCGGCACTGGGCACAAAAAAATGAAAATCAGGCACTTGCCTATGGACAAGTTAACCCCCCCCCCCCCCTGACATCGGGACCCTGACCTACTGGCACACCCGCCGGGAATCGCCCCAACAGCCGATATCCCCAGAGACATGGTGGAAAACCCCAGTGACCCCATGTGCCCTACGGTACCAGTATGTTGAGAACAGAAAAATAAGTATTGATGTTACACCAAAAATAGCTCACATACCCATTGTATACATCCCCCTGGTTTCGGGTGATCTCAGCACAGCTTTACCCTCCCCCCTACAACGCGGGTACTGTTGAGGAAATTGTCACTTACTCTTTTACAGGTGAGTGACCAAAATAGAAGTGGAAGTTTCCACTTTCTTCGCCAGCTTCCGAGGAGCTGGTTTTGGTCTTGGACGAAGGTTGTACGAATGACCCGGTCTAATTGGAGATCCTTTTGCCGGCTGAGGGTTAAATTTAGGAACAGCTGGTTCTTCCTCTTCTCTTTCTTGATCTTCTTCTTCCTTTCTACCAGCTAAACCCTCCTCTGTAACGCCGATGTCGAACAACTGCCGACGGTTTACTTCTTTTGGGTGACCACTGGATCCGATTGGTACGATCCAGAAGTTATTCAGACGTTCTCCCTTTCTTACAACTTTAAATAAGTCCAATTTGTAATGATCCTGGATTTTGTTTCTTCCCTCCGGATGATCACGGAGGAGTACCAGGTTATCTGGAGGTATATCGATGTCTGACCCCCCCTGCAGTTCTTTTGTTTTTGGCCACGGTGGCTTTGATGTTTTTCATCGCCCTTCTGTTGGCGACCAAAAGTTTCTCCGCCATTTGGTCGACCCATTGTGTTTTTGAAACCGATTTCTGGTCATCGTACTTCCCTAAACCCAGCCAGTTGTCGCATGGAACTGGTGCTTTGCGACCAAACATCAGCTGGTAGGGTTGAAATCCCGTTGTTGAATGTGGTGTTGCGTTATACGCAAAGACCAACGATGAGAGATGTACCGGCCATTCGGCTTTTTGTTCTTTGGACAATGTGCGGAGTAGTCCGAACATCGTTCTATTGAAGCGCTCACATTGAGCATTACCCCTTGGATTGTATGGACACATGAGTGACTGTTGTACGCCGTATAATTTACAAAGTGATCGGATCACTTCATTGTCAAAGGACCTTCCTTGATCACTATGTATCCTCGACGGTATTCCGTACACATGGAACCATTTTTCCACAAGGGTCTTGACTACCGTGAGTGCCTTTTGATTTGGAGTGACTACAGCAACGGAGAATTTAGAGAAAGCGTCTGTCATTACCAGGACGTTTTCTTTACCGGTTTTTGATGGATCGATTTTGGTAAAATCTAGACATAAGAGATCCAAAGGATTATTGGACTCTAATTGTCCAATTTTAGTTTTAGGATCTGTATAGGTTCCCTGGGCCACTTGACAGCGTGTGCAACGAGACACCCATTTAGATGCGTCGTCGGCCATCGTGGGCCAGTAAACTCTCTCCCTAAGAAGTTCTAAAGTTCTCTCTAAACCCTGGTGACCCATGTCATCGTGAACGGATCTGAGTACCCTCCCTTGTAGTCTTTGTGGTAGTACTAATTGATGATACTCCATGTCCTCGTTAATATAGAGACGATGAAGTACCCCCCATTTTAAGACAAGTCTATCCAGTTGGTAGAACAACTTATGGGTAGCCTTAGACTTAACACGATACAGGACTGATCTGGATGGAAATTTACCATCTTTGACCCATTGTAAGATGGGACCAATTTGGTTATCAGATTCCTGAAATTCAACCATTTGTTCCGTAGTTATGTGGCTGAATAATTCTACCACGTTCGATTGAACTGAGAGTAACTCTCCTTCTCCCATACCCTCATAGGCGGTCCCCACCATCTCTATTCTTTCCTTGAGATCGTGAGAGATCTTAACCCCACCTATGACCCCCGTTAATTCTTGTGAAATAACTTCACTGGATATGGTTTTATGGTCACCATGAAATTTCCCGGTATTGGTGACAGGGTATGATATAGCTTCCCATTCCTCATCGCTGTCGTCTTCCTTCTCCCTGTTATTGTCGAATGATGACTCTGGTCGTCGTGATAGGGCGTTGGCGACCAGATTACTCTTGCCGGTCCGGTATACAATGTCAAAATCATACAAGGCCAGTTCGCTGAGCCAACGAATTTGTGCTGCCCCCAGTTTACTGGTCTTGACGTATACCAAAGGATTATTATCGGTATAAACTGTAAACTTTGACCCCAATAGGTAGTCCTTAAACTTTTCGCACACGGACCACTTCAGTGCAAGAAGTTCGATTTTGGCGGACGAATAGTCTCGCATCGATTTTTCTCCCAGCCTCAACGAGCGGCTTGCGTACGCGATAACCCTGACTGCGCTGTCATCTCCTCTTTGAGATAGGACAGCGCCTAACCTTTCAGAGATGCGTCAGTCTCCAGAATAAATGCCTTGGAATAATCTGGATAAGCGAGTACTGGAGCGGATATGAGTGCCTGTTTCAGGTTAATAAAACCTGTCTCGCACTCCTCGGTCCATTTAAACTCCGGTAGATCGCTTTTTTTGAGACTCCCATTCGGACCTTATACTTGTGTGGACGCTGGGATGATAAGAGCGTGTAGAGGTCCTACCCATTTCACAAAGTTCGGAATGAACCTGCGATAATAGGAAGCCAGTCCAATAAAGGAGTGAACCTCCTTTGAATTTGTAGGCGTGGGCCAATCGCGAACCTTTTTGATTTTTTCAGGATTAGGGGACACCCCATTTTTGGAAAGTACATGGCCAAGGAAATCTACCTCGGCCTGGAAGAAGTGAGATTTTTTAGGTTTGACTTTTAAACTAAATTCTTTAAGTCTATTGAAAACAAACTGAATCCTGTCTAACATCTGGTCTGCTGTCTCAGCAAAGACGCAGATGTCGTCCAGGTAGAACAGGAGAGTGATGTATTGTTGATCGCCAATGCACATTTCCATCAGTCGACAGAAAGATGCACCAGCGTTGGTTAACCCAAAGGGCATTCTAGTGAACTCATAGAGTCCACTGGATCCTGCCCTGAAGGCAGTTTTTTGAATATCTTCTTCCTCCATGGCCATTTGGAGATAACCCTGGGCCAGATCGAAAGAAGAGAACCATACAGCAGCCTGAACTGCCTGTAATGCCTCCTCTATTCGAGGGAGTGGAAAAGAGTCTCTGATGGAAATCGCGTTCAACTTGCAAAAGTCGACACAGAGGCGAATTTCTCCCGTTTTTTTGCGAACTATTACCACCTGGGATGCATATGGGCTTTTTGAAGGGCGGATTATTCCTGCCTTAAGCCAAGCATCCAGGCATTTACGGACTTCCGATTGTAATTGGATTGGTATTTGACGATGGGGTAGGTATACCGGTTTATTGGTGGTAGTTGGTATACTGTGTTTTAATTTATCACAATAACCTAAATCCCCATCATATAGAGAGAAGACTTCTTGGTTGTCATAAATCAACTCAATAAATCTCTTTTGTTGATTAAGATCTAAAGGTGCTTCTCCTATATTTAACGGGAACGGAAGTCGTTCACACTCCCTTTTGAAATTGAAATCTGGAGAGTCGTAATCCGGAGGTAAACCAAACTTGGGTCTTTCCTTTTCTTTATTGTTTTGGTCTTTAGTTGTTTTATCCGAAGGATTATTCTCCTCTGCCTCCGTGGCATTGGAGAAGATGTCCTCACGGAATTCTTCCGGTGGAACTTGAACGAAATTGATGGTGACATCATTCGTTCCTTCCTCTCGAGTGAGGACAGGTTCATATTCCCACTCTTTAGGTTCCACCTCCCATAGATCAGCCGCGTAAAGTGGTTGTCTAATCCAGACATTGTGGTTATTGTTGTTAATTAGTATAACTGAAACCAGTCTGGATTTCGAGGGAGTAACTAAAGTGTTGTTAACTCCGACCCCGAGTGGAAGATTGGAGTCTTCTGTTTTTTCAATTAAGTATGTTAACCCCCGGTCGACTTTTGGTACCTTACCAATGATGGTTTTGGAGGAATTTGCTGGGATACACGTGGGATGACGTTTGTCACCGACGGTCCCTCGACCAGCGAAACCCCCTGAGTCCCCACTGTTACGTCGGTATTTTTTTTTATGCGGGAAGTTTGATTTTGATTTTGTCCCGCTTTTCCCCTGTGTTTGACTAGGCCCAATGGCATCCTCATCTCCGACTTGGGAGCTCGTCAAGTGAGCTGCCCCCACCCCGCTTTTGCCATTGGCCTCTCCCTCTTCTGGGTTTAATTCAGTTACTCTATGACCACGTTCTGAAAAATAGTAGAGTTCCACACAGGAGAAAAATAAAGGGTCGATTTCCTTTGGACATTCGAATAACTCGAGTGCCGTTTCCCCGTAATCTTGAATGAATTTCCTGGCTGCATGTTTAAAAACATTGCAACCGATTATTACGGGTACTTTTGTTTTGACCCCTTTTGAAGTTGTTAGGACCCTATCTGTCTTTACGAGTACCCCCACATCTGGAACAACCATACCCCCGATGGTAATACACAGGTAAAATACCTGCTAAGTGGGACTTGGTTTTCCCCAACCCCTTTAAGGTTGAATAAATTATGGGCGTTGATGCCGCCTGGTTGGGGTTCCGGGATTTTTGATTTTAGACATTCTTCAAAGTAACTTTGGGTCATAAGAGTGACCATTGACCCTGAGTCCAAAAGTGACCTTGGTTTTTGGTCTTTGATTTGAATATTAATTTCGGGGCAAGGAGCCACCGCTTTTTCCAGAATGTCTAATTTGTCCAAAGAACTGATGTTATTACTGGTGACTGTCTGAAAGAGACAGTCTATGTCTTCTTTAGAATATTTGATTTTTGGAATGAACTTGTATGGGTTCTTTGTATCTTGTGAAGGACCGGTCGTCGAACCCTTAGTACCGGCCCCCCCTATTTTCCCGATTGTTTTTGAGGTCCTCGTAGAGGTTTTGCTAAACCTCGATCGATACGGTCCTGTAACTTGACACAATTGTCTAGCAAGTGTCCCGGGTTTTTACAGTAGTTGCAGGTTTCTGCAACATTTAGTGATCCGTCCTTGCCCTTAGTGGGTTTAGGTGGAAATTCCTTCCCAAGGAACGGTTTACTTTCCCGAGCCTTGTCAGACAATGATTGGTTTTGTGATTTGCCTTGGCCTCCGAAGCGGTTTGCTGTATAGTTTACAGCCTGTGAGACCGCTTCTGTTAGATTTGAATTTTGAATATTGGCCAGGCTGTCCACCTTTTGAGATAGAGACCTATTTTGTTCCATCAGGGTTTTTATTTGGGCGTCCAAGGACTGCCGATCCTGTTTGGTTTTTTTGTTAGGTCTATCTACCTCCTCGTCTTCCTCTACAGTGTTTACAGTGACTTTCGTGAGTGTCCTTTTTAAACGGGATCCGCTGAGGTTCGTGACCTCTGAGCGGAATTTGATAAATGCTATCCCCGGTTTCCTATTTACTAAATCCTTCGCTAAAGGACGGATGATATCGTCGCGGAGACCGTTGGTGAACTGGTGTATCAGTGCGCCATTACATTCTGCCTGAAATGCAGGGTTTGCTATCATGATCTTCCGTGCAAGGATTTGTAAAACTTCCACGTAGTCATCTTCTGTTTCACAAGCCAGTTGTTTTTGTGAATAGAATTCACTCTTGATACTGGACTCATCTTCTCCTGAGGAGAACGCGGATATTAAATGTTCTAGGACACCCTCTATGGTCGGGTTTGGGTTTAAATCGAGATAGAAGTCGACCTGTTGTCGTGCTTTTGATTCTGTAAATTCGCGAATCAACTGGACTCCTTCTTCGTCCGTTAAACTTCGGTCACGAATTACTGCACGAACCTCTTTGATCCATCCGGTGATGAAGAGTTGGGCAGAAGATGTGTTGCCCCCTTTTAATTTTTGGATCTTAGGTTCCCTCATTTTCTTGAATTCTGAAGCCAAATTAATGAGGGTTGATTGATCACCCATGGATCCTAGTGTTACAGGTTGTGGGACTCCTGTTGTTTCAGCAGCTAGGGGAGCTGCTAACCCGACCATATCTTCGTTGGTCACCTTTGGTGTAGAAGTAGCAAAGGTGACGTGTTTGGGTCGTAAGGTGGTATTATCCCAATTTATAGTAGTATTGGTGACAGCGCCTCCTCTGTCGGTTTTTACCGTACCTGGGAGGAAGTTATATATTTCATTTTTCAACTGTCCCAGTTGGTCACCGATGGGTCCGGCGGCTGTCTCTATTGCATTTGTTGGTCCGGTTGAAGACTTACGCTTCCACTCATCAAGTTCCACCGTGAGAGCTTCCAGTTGGGCTCTGTGATCTTGTTGTTGGCGTTGGAACCTTGACTCATTATCCGCCAAAGTGTCTTTAATTTTGGTCTCGTAATCTGCCTTCATTTTGGAAAGGCCTTGTTTTAGCAGGCCACTGTAGTGGTTGTCCTGCTTTTTTAAATTATCTTTGTGAATTTCTTCCTGGACCTGTTTTTCTCGAACCAGTTGGTCTTCCAGGTTCTTGAATTTTAATTCATACTCTTTGTCCAGGGTATCTTTAACTTGAGTGGTGATTGTTTCCACACTCGGTGTTTCCTTTAGAGTTTTGATGAGATCTGCATTTTGTTGAAGTGCAGTCTCTACTTGAGTGGCGAGACCTTGGCATTCGACATTGATCTTTTCGATCATTTCTGCCATTTGTTTATTTTGATCGACAACTTGTGCCAGATGTTGTTGGTATCGAATCAATGTCTCTGTTTGTTGTTCTAGGTCGAGGTTGAAAAATTGTTGTACGGACCTGTTGTTGGCATCGCCGGAGGTTTCGTTTAGGCCCGCACTTCCTTGATTTGATGTAGTGTCAGCTTCATCCCCGTTAGTATTTCCGGCTTCATCAGGAACACTGTTACCATCCTGAGTACTTGTATCTAAAATACTCACTGGTGCTCCTGGTATATTGCCCTCCGGTGGAGTGTGGGCAGGAGATTCACCGTTTAGTAATGAATGTACCTGGGCCGTGAAATTTAATAAGTTGGGTCCAGGTGACGGTGTCTCTGGAGCCGGAGTAACCTCCATGTTTTGATCTGGTGGAGGAATTGACATTTTTTGAGAATTTAAAACAGAACTGAGTAAAATTACACTACAAACACACTAAAACACACAAATAGTTAAAAGTTCATTAGAGATTTGTAAAGTTTTGGTTTGGTTATTGTGATTAAATTTTAATGGTTAAGAATAAAATAAAGGACCCTAATTTTGAATAGTGGTACTTGGGGTCCATTCAACCATCCAGCCACGCTGGACGATGAGGAGTTATTGAAGATTAATAAATTTTGATACATTTTAAAATGACACCGGACGATGCACCATAAACACACGAAATCGTGTAACGGTCGCACTCAGGTTTTTAACTGATATAGTGCAACTCCTTTAGATGGTGCACCCCCCAAAAATTTTGTTGTAACCGATTTTAGATAAAACCGAAGAAAGTTTTGTGAAAAATTGAAATTATGATAAATTTTGAAAAACAATTGGATTTTTTGGACAACTTACCAAAAATTGGTAAGTTTGGTAAGTTTAGTAAGTTAGGTCTGGTTCACAGACCATGTTAAAATTTTATTGTACCACTGGCGACTTGCGCCTGTGGGTTGAGGTCTTACAGACTTAGAGATATTGACAAGAGCCACAAAAAAGTAGCCTCTCCCATTGTAAACCAATGAGCGGAACTACTCAAAATGTGCTCTCTAGGATGTCTTTTAATGGATTTTGCCCAACAGCAACAGGATATGTCGCCATGGGCCCAATAAAATTTTATGGTGGTGCCGGAGCCGGACTCGGCGCTGGACTTCGGCGCCGGACCTTGCGCCAGACCAAAAATTTATGAAATATTAAAATTTGATGAATTATGGATTTTTAGTGTTTTTAGTAATGTGAATGGTGTTAGTGATGATTTTTGTTGGTTTAGTGGTAAAAAATGAAAAATTAGATGTTTTTAGTATGTTTTGTGGGATGTTAGGATTGTGGATGAAAATTTTGAATAATGTTAATTGTCATTTAAAATTACATGGGTAAATGACATAAATGTTACTTGGTGACACCTTGGATGGTGACAAGGGGAGAAGTAAGAATGATTGGTGTCACCTGTTTGTGTGGACAGTGTTACACAGTGTGTGTGTTCTGTGTAAAGTAAAAATAATTGGAAAATTATAGATTTAAGTGAAAATGGTAATAAATGACAAAAGTGACATTTCAAGTGTCATTTCAAGGTCATTTCAACCAGATACCATTATTAGATATCAAGAATGTAATGATTTGAATGAATTGGCAGTACAGCACCCTGAGAAAGGGTGTAGACCAAGCCAGAACGTTCAAACAGGGTAAATTGTAAAAAATGCCAAAACTGGTGGCTAGGAAGTAACAAGTGGAAATTCTTGACATCTGAGCCTGCTACAGACACTGTGGTTGTTCTTTCGAATCAATGCATTCCTTATGGGAATAAAAGGAACAAAATAAGTCTGTAGTATGCTAAAATGACAGAAATGACCAAAATGACTGAAATGACACTGTAAAACTTTAAATGTACATAACTTTGCAAATAATTGAGATATTGAGATGGGGTTTTCACTGTTCGACTTCTATGATCTTAAACTATCTGTAGAGATGGTTTATGACAGTTTTGGCGGTTTATGGGTTTTCTCCCATTTTTGGTCCATATTCCAGCAACAGCTGTCCCTGGCAAGTATCAATGGGGTTGTCTGCCACTGTCTAAGAGTAATATGAGCACCCAGTACTTGGTCACCCAGGCTCCACCCTATCACTGTAATATCCCTACATTGAAAGAGACCTCGGGCTCTCACTTGGGACCTGCTCCCACCACATTAAAGTCCGCCTTTGAAACCAGTACAGACATTCACATTGTTCACATCAGACCAGTTATCCAGGCAGTCCCAACGTGGAATTTACTGGGAGAGAGGTTTTCCAAGTACTGATACAAGTTGGCACAGCTAGTCCCTAGATGTTAACGTCATTAGTGTCACCCCCCTGGACTGGATCCTGAACCAACCACATAAATGTTAACATGTGGTCTGTTCACACGGACCAGTCCAGCAGGTGGCTTAAACTAAATGCAAAGGGAGGTGTACCGGATGTGGGCATTGACAAACAAAGCTCAAACTGTGCCTCCAGGGGGTGTTCACATCACTCCTTCAGGAACAGGACCAGGAGAATTAAATGCCAAAATGTTCACATCTACTAAGTACCCCAACCTCAAAATGGACAAAATATGTAAAAGTAACCAAAATTCATGAATTCTCCACACACGTTCACACACACACTCAAGGAAACTGTTCACACATTCACCCTCAATACTCTTATAAATCTAACTGAGTTAAGGGGTACCCAAGTAAAATTAGCCTTAAAAATCCCAACATTCACAAAATCAATAAAACCTGTAGATCCAGTGCTGCCCATGTCCCCTTGGCCTCCTGGTCTCCCCTGTGAATTCCAGTATGCCAGGGTCCATGGCAACCTCTGAATCTACAACTAGACGTGTAAAAGTGTTAACATATTACTAAAATAATTGCATTGCATATAAATACAGGTAATTACATCGATTTGACTAGATGTGAATAAATTACATTAGTAGTTGAGATGTGAACAATGTTCACATCCCTCTAAAACGGTTAAAAATCGGTTAAATCGGTTAAAATTGGTTACAGACAGGTTGGGCTTGACCCCTGCTACAATCTGGTAAAATTGCACCTTGAAATCTTTTTTTGCACTATAGTTATATTAAAAACAGTGTAAATAGAGTTCACAATAAGAGTTCTTGGTGTATTTCGCTCAGACAACTCCAGGGCACTGTGCTGGTCCTAAGGAACGTGTCCTATCATCTGGGACCGGTTATCTGCATTTCTGGGTGTCTGGGTATCTGGTGTGAACTGTGTGAACATCTACTGGCTGTGTGAACATCTATAGGTGCAGGTGCAGGTGCAGGTGCAGGATCACTTGGGGATCATCAGGAGGCGCACTGGTGTCCTTTGGAGAAGTACCATACCCAAATTCCAAAAAATGCCAAAAATACCCCATATTCTGTCTTTGTTAACAATCTCATTGATATCAGTACCAGGGTTGGTGGGACCTCCATGTGAACAAGGTATAAGTGCTTACAGACCGGTTATGAATGTCTCATAACGAAATAATCGGTTTTCAGCAACCTGTCATAGAATCCAAGTTCCCTGGATTGACACTGATACCAACAAGGATGTGAACAAAGCAAGAAACGACTGAATTACTCTCAATGAGTTTAACTATTTATTATGGATGACTAGTTTACATGAATCTAAGTGGTCACAATTTAGAATAAGGCTGTAAAATCCCCAATTTCACCATTCCCACTGGTGGGCCTAAAATAACTGAAATATTGAAAGGAACACTATGAACGGTTGTTGCATGGTATTACAGGGTTCTATTGGTTCACACATACATGCACACAAACATACACACACGCACAAACGCACAAACAAGTAAAATTACTGAGTTCTGCTAAGTTGAAATTCATGAATTATCCCTTAAATTATGCATATAACGTTGGTATGACTGAATTCACTGAATTTAATGTAAAACAAGTGGCCAATCGACATGCTCACCTCCCCAAAGTCCAGGCCCCAGTTCACATAGTGGATGGAGCTCCTGGAGTACACCATAAAAGGAGACCCCAGGGCACGACTAAAATGACACAAAAATACACTGAATTACTTTAAATATCTTGTCTTGACACGAGCAAGCAAGAAATGAAGTGATTTTACATGGATGTTAACACAAAGCACATGGTACACAAAATTATGAATTTTCAACAAAAACTGACAATTTTTACATGGAAATGCTGCTCGCTTGTTCCTTTATCTAACAAAAATACTTAGAAGCTTAAAATACCTGGTTTTAGCTGAATTTCGCCCAAAACTATGATTTAGCAGGTGGTTAGCATGTTTCTTGTATCACTGACTATTTCAAACTAAGCGCCTTAACACTCTTTGGAATATACCAATTGAGAGGACTGAAAAAGGATAGGGGTGAGCAGGTTGTTTTCACCACTATTGGTAAAAGAGTTTCACGTTTTGGGGACTTTATGGCATGAAATTCATAGGTATTGGTAAAGAAGAGACAGATTAAATACCGCAAATAGGCAAAACAGGACTGATCCCATAGAAATACCATGGAGAAATTCCTGCAAAGTTGCCATAGCGGTCAAATCTGACACCCCTGTTAGCCGCAACCTACTTGGTTCTTGCCAAACTGAATTCAGGGCGTTGAACCTGTCTGCCACAAGTGGCACACACGACCTAAACCCTAGTATAGAAAATTTCAAGAAAATTAACGTTGAATGCCCTCAACGTTACAGGTGCGCACAGTATTGAAAGGAGCGCCGCGCCAAGAAACATTCGGAGATCTAGATCCACGTAGAGATCTACTTCCAATCAATTGCCTTGGGGGCGTTATTCAGCGGCAATACAGACAGAAATACGATTGTTACGACAATCAGTGATAAGGGTGAAGAAGTCTTGTCATAGATTAATGGATTATTGAGCTGAAGAGACTGACTACGTAGTGAAGAGTTGCTGACTCGGTTGCTAACTCGAGTTTGTGGATGCAGACAGTCTATAAAGTCGCGAATTCGAGTTAGAAGAAAGTTAGTAACCGGAGGGCTGCAACCCACACGAAGAGAACCTGGAGGAATGGTGAAGGCACCTCAGGGACACTTGACGAATGATAGAATATACTGTGAAGAGACGCTTTCGAGTCCTGGCTCAATGAGGAGCATGAACTTAAAACAATGAACATAGAAATGGATTAATGAAGCAGTACTGCGAGCAGCTGTCAACGAACCGTGAGTACAGCCACACTTAAAGTAGTTAATGAGTGTTAAAGCCCTTCACATTACAATTGTTTTAAGAGAAATTTATAGAAAAGCCCAGGGTTACAAATAATCAATAGAGTGGTTCTACTGGTAAACTAAAAGTGATGAAAAATGGCTGAGAGTCAAAGTAATCAGCCCGAAAGTGACCAAGCAGAAGCCTTTCATGACATAGGTAACTGCAGTAATGACCTTAGTCCTCCACCGTCTACCGCAATGTCCCTTTTGCTAAAAATTACCCAGCCTAACGACAAAGTTCTCCCTGTGGGTGTTGTTACTGAAAGGTCGGTTTATTCCCTTATTAAACAAGTAACTGGGTACCAACCATTGGGAGTTACTGTGATGAACGACAGAGATGTGGTTGTAGAATTTAAGCCAAAATCGAGGCTGTGGGAGGCATCGTCTTTGTTACACACTCTTAAGACATGGGACAAATATAAAGTAGAGGTGACATGCCTCATGTCGACGAAACCACAGCTGGTAAATATGGTGAAGGATAGGGAGAATGCCCGAAAAGCTGCTGTAGAGTATGAACGAAGAAAACAGGAGCTGCAACGAGAAACGGATGAGGCCAGTGAAGAACTTCGTAAAAAGAGTGAACGAATTGAGGAGGAAGAGCAGGAGAATAAAATTAAGATTCAGGACTTGTTGGACAAATTTGAAGATCAGGTCCAAAGAATAGAGTCTATGAGTAATTCCAGTGTACCTCAACCAATAGATATTAATACACCTATTAATTCGAATGTTCAAGTTACAGGTACAGATGAAGTTCAGAAGATCTTGTATCGCACTCCTCCACTTCCAAATTTTTCAGGTGTTTTACCCATTCCTAAGGGTGAGGGTTCTTATGAACAATTTGTTTTTCAACTGCGAGGTTTCAGGAACAACTATTCAGAACAGGCAATTAAGAGTAGCATGATTGGAGCAGTGACAGACGGTGCGCGTGATTACCTGGACTTTATAGGGTTTCACAAAAGTTTAGGTGAATTGATAGAGGCATTGGAAAGAAGGTATG
>CAWVNT010000185.1:0-33007 GCA_963930775.1 Cliona cf. orientalis
GTACATGGATCAAAAAGGCTTGGCTGTCATGCTGACTCCTATAGTCAGCAGGTGTTGCACCAGAGGTGAATCTGAGGACCACATAGGCGAGAATGCATGCAAGGGATCCACCCTGGCTTTGAAACCCAGGGCAGACATCACTAGAAGTCCAAAACAGGGGTATCAGTGACCCCATGAAAAGGACTTGTATGTCCTCTAAAAATTTTTTTTAAAAATGATGTACCGTAAATGTCACAAATAACGTCATGAACTTGAAATTCTACAACAATCATAATTAAGAGAATTATTGTATGAATCATCCACACTGCACAACTGGTTAACCCAATTTTCCGATGCACTCAATATACATGCAATTCAATTGCATGTTTCACGAGGAAAACGTTTGGCTGAAGATGATACGGTACTTGTCCAACTGCTGCGAGTGTATATAGCATTACTGGAACAGAAGATTCAAGTTTCAGAGAAAGAGGCCAACTGGCAATGTTAGCAACTCTACCTCAGCAGGTAAAGCAACATGTGTGCATCTGCTATCTGCACCTTGGTAATAGTACGCCTCTTCAGCAAGGAGAAAAAAAGATCACTATTTGTTTGTAGAAATGCTATCAAATATTATCTCACTGCCAATACTATATGTAAAGAACAAAGGCAGGATTTTCATACATCTCCAGGTCAAAACTTGCGATTCAATCCGATCTTACATAACCTTCACTCATGTCCTCAAAATTCAAATTAATACATTAAGTAAATAGATAACACATACTTTTTGAATGACCCTTTCCATAAACTTTAGTCACCAATATTTTTTCCTGCCAAAACACATTTTCCAATGATTGTAGCCACTGTTTCACATGGGGACACCTAATGTCACTTGGCTTGCTGATGACCTGCCTTGCATGATGTGTGTTCTATGGGAATATTTCAATAAGCACATAGCTTTAAACACACTGTAAACAAGGGCTGTAGGGGATTACACATAACAATAAGGCTTTGTCATTAGACTGCAGTAGGATTAAACTGTTGCCCTATATCACTGCAGTGGGTGCTCTCCACTACCCATAGATACAGCCCACAAGGGACACATAGCTTTTCCAGTTAACTTGTGCACTCAATTTTACAATAACTTTCAAATTGTTTTGGGCCTACAGACTGGATAGCTCCTTTTTATCTCTTACTGGTACATGTAACATGCCCAGGCCAACGGGTATATTTTGTAATAGCCAAAAGTGAGTGAAAGTACAGGGTCAAAAGATTTTTTTTTAAAAAACAGGGTTTTTTTGAGGATTTCAATATTATGTTTTTTTAACTTCAATAGAATTTACATCTCGGTACCCACCCCATTCCCTGCCAGAACCTTGGTAACATCCTGCTGCGTTCAAACTCGTAAACCTCAGTGCAGATGGTTTGGAAACGAATAGAGTAAACTATTACAATAACCAGTACAGACCGGAGATAGAATTACTGAAAAAGCGCCGATAGTGAAGTATAATAATAACAGTAATACTGTATGTACCTTATCCCGTACTCTGACAAACACAAACTTTGTAGCTGTCTTTTTGCTACAGTACTTAAGACTTACTACACCTTGCTGCATCATACTCTTAAGTCATTTAAAACATTGAATTATTGTGAATACTATCCAAAACAAAAAGAGAACTATTCAGTCTATTGCAAAAAAAATTGGCAAGGTTATTTTTTCTCAATAATTGCTTTTTATTTGTCTCTATTTTATTTTACCCCGAAGAATGCGTCTGAAACAATCTATTGACACAAAATATCTGAGATTTAGGATTGATTCCGATACAAATCAATGCATGGACTTCAGAATTTACGCCCCTTTTTTCCTGAACACGTGATGCAATGTTCTGTGCACCTGACTCTGACAAAATAATAAAACCTTTCGTTCTTCACTTCCCATCGATGATGTCATGTACGGAAAAAATGAGGTGCATATAAACCGCGCAAACAAACCTAAATATCTGTCTGTATTACATTGTAAATAACCAGTACAACAGTACACAATACAGGTGTTTATTACTCAGTTTTAAGATAACGAAGCCAGCTTATTTACCTTCTATCTTATGTGTACCGATTCTTACAGTACAGTTTTTGTCTGATCATTTGAACAAAATAAACTTTTTTTTCGTCAGCATAATTTTACTCGTGATTTCTATTGAAAAGCTCACTCCCAATAAAATAAAGCAAATCAATGATTAAGTGATACACTCCAACAAAGACGACAACATGTTGGTTTTGGAAGGCTTGAGCCTTCGACGTGCTTTATTGATTATTTCTGAAGCAGTGATTACGCCTCTTTAGCAGATAAATGCAAAGCGGCGATCAATAACCGTATCGCATGGCACTAAAAAAACAATTGCAATAGTTTTGATGATAACAGAGTAAAAAATCAATAGTTACTCGAAGTCCGAAAGAGGGAAAGATACAATTAGTGCCACTTTTAAAAATAAATGTAATTCTCCAGAATAATACTCTGTAATTAAACTATTCTTCGTTTTAAACTCGGGCGATCAAAGCAACATTTCATTTATGCCGTCTCAGGTGGGAGTATAGACCATATGCTGTGGAAAAACTTCACACACCCAGGTCAAACAAACCAGAAAATTAAATATCTACGGTAGATGTGAAAATTATCTCTAATTACTACAGCCTGTTCTGCTAATTGCCTTAATCGGAATCATGCAGGTAGCAATATTAAACGTCCATACCTTTGTAGAATCACTTGTTCAAAAATGGTTTGAAATACCTGCGAATTTCGATTCAACGCATGACTACAGTAGTATATGATTTCAACTAAAATTTCCCCGGTCAAATTAGCAAACTGAATAGTAGAAAAAGCTACCGTGACACTCAATCACCATATCCTAACCAGCTACTCAAGCAAAAATACGTGTTCAAATTGGAATCTGCCACTGTTTCAGAAGAGTTGAAGTTCTAATCAGCTTGTTACCTGACGAATTTCATAAAACATAATCTTACTTATCACAGGAATAGATGATAACTTTTCATGTGTGTCTAAAATCTGTAACAATACGCCAGCTCATTCAGCAATATTTTAGTTCTCTTCCCTAAGTATTACATGTTCATATTCATACATTACACTAGGCCCCAGTCACCCGTTCAGGGTGAGCTCTCATGCGTTACGTTCCATTTTACTACAGAAGATCCCTGACATTGTCATTGGTCACCCACTTAATAAAGTCTCCCCTGACATAGGACATCACACAAACTTAAACTCAATTTTCATTACCCCTCACACTTGGATATCAAATTCTTATCAGTACACTGGCAACTGGGGGTATCAATTTTACCATGCTTAGAATGTACTACGACACAATACAAAAGTCTGACGAATTGTTCCTATTATATGATACTAGGCCCCAGTCACCCGTTCCGGGTGAGCTCTCATGCATTACATTCAATTTTAGTACAGAAGATCTCTAACATTGTCATTGGTCACCCACTGAAAGTCTTCCCTGACATAGGACATCACACAAACTCAACTCAATTTTTATTACCCCTCACACTTGGATATTAAATTCTTATCAGTACACTGGCAGTTGGGGTATCAATTTTACCAAGCTTAGAATGTACTACGACACAGTACAAAAGTCTGACGAATTGTTCCTATAAGTAAATAAGTAAATTACAAAATGAGGCGATGATAATGTTTCATCTTTCAGGTACTTTTCTGCAGATGATTGATTGTGTGGCTTTATGAAGTCAAACGTTTGAACACTGGAAAAATTACAATTGCGTTCTATCAGTTTCTGTAACTAGTCGGAGAATTTGTAACTGGTTGTGCGACAACTTGTATTACATAGCTTCTGATCGTTCAGTACAGGTATTTCTTGTGGATTTATTAAGACAGACAAGGGTTAAAAAATTCACATAAGTTTCTTCGGGAAAAGTAAGACTTTTGATAACGTTTTAAAGACTGGCTATATATATGATCGTGATTGTTGAAAATTTGCAATGCGATATTTTTAGCATTTGACTTTAATATTTGTACCATGGACAGTTGCAACTGTCTGCAAAAAAATGCAAATCTGTATCTTTGAAAGGTGGTCAGGTAGAACAGAATGGTAATGACGCGGTAAAAAATGTATGATTGGCATTCAAAATGAGCCAAAAATGCACGCGCCAACAGTACACTGGTTCATAGCTGAACTGTTTGTTGTTCAAATTTACTGTAAGAGTATACACCTGAAGATGGTTCCCATTAGTTCTTTCTAAATAAAAAAACTGCAATAATTATTTACTCAAAGATAAGTAGTTTTTGTAAAGTTGTGCCTGATAGACAGATGTATCATACTTTGAGAACAATTTAAACCTCCACACAAACATTTCAAATTTCAATAAACAAATACTACAAACATGCAGTTTATTTACCTTTCCTCATGTTTTACCATATTTTCTGTGTAATGTATGAATGGTGCGGGGTCTCGTGAACAGCAGTGTAGACTAAATATTGACTTACCACTAACAATCAAACATTTAGTGTTATCTGCTTGCTCCTGACTAAATATTTTCTATTTACTTGTGTGTTCAGCTCTGCACTTAAATACACCAAATCTCCGCTTAAAAGCCAATAAATGGTGTAAATGTTGCAAGCTAACTACTTTTTTTTCTCACTTTCAGAACACTATCTTTCTTGATAGAAATACAATTACATTCAGATAAAGCTTTGTGTTCTGTGATGAGCTTACTCAGACAAACGACAGCTATCTTCCTTTTACTTCATGCTTTTCTAACAATAGACGTTACATACGTTCGTACTTTTACCAAAGAATTTGTATATATGGGCGAAGCCCTAAGAACTGACAGTTGGTTAAAATGTGGCAGCTTTGAAGGTGGTGCCCCTAGTGGCATGATGTGTACAACCCACGAAAAATGTTTTTTCTTTCTTGCTCCTTTTTCTAAACCTCATCAATTTCAACCTGCAGAATCATTCCAAAATTGTTTTAGAGTGATCAGGGTACTCTTTCATGGTTAGAAATGCAAAAAATTCCTACTGAGGATCATTCTGTTTGCCAGAATTTTGTAAAAGGTTACCCTGATCCCCCTAAAATTATTTTAAAATGATTCTACAGGTTGAAATTGGTGTAATTAAAAAAAAAGAGCAAGAAAAAAGACCTCTTTTGAGGAAATTTGTGTGGAAAAGTATCAAGCTGCATAGACAATGTGTATGTGCTACACATCATGCCACCAGGGGTGCCACCTTCCACAGCTGTGGACAATGGATGAGATAGGAGCTGTCAGTTCTTAGGGCTTCGCCCGTATATACAAATTCTTTGCTTTTACACAACCTATTTATGGAATTTTTTATAAAAATAACTCACCATACACCACCACAATACAAAGAGTTCTTTACACTTAATACATACCTGAAAAGATAAAAGAATACATATGATTACTTTAAGAACGTTAAAAATGGAACTATTTCTGGAAACATTATAGTTGTTGTCATGATAGCAACAGCGACAGGTTTTCTTGTATGTGCATTTCGTATGCATAATGTATTTGACTTGTGTGACAGTACATGTCTCTGATGGTAGCGTCTACATGGTAACTCTCTTTCTAAATTTTACATGTCACAGAATCGAAGAAAAATATGACACACATTTTCAGCAAAATAGAGAGATACGTTAAAAGTAACAAACGCCACGTATCAACGATTTAAAGACGATTGAGGCACTCGCAAACACGATTACTGCTTCCTGCACTTCAATGTGATGATAAATGTAGTGAAGAGCAGTGAAAATTGAGTGCTGAAGTACTTGAGAACTGTAGGGTCGAAAATTTCTGAGTACAAACCTCGACGATAAGAGCTCCATACCAATGTTAACAGACATTTACTTTCATTTACTCTTCACATTCTTCCCCACATATTTGTCTGACCAGGTATGATGAAAAGACTATTCACCCCATGGCTTTAACTCCACACTGGTGAACTCCGCTGTTTACAGTGTATGTTTAGAACGGAACATACACATAATGAGTTGGCGGCATGTTATGAAGTGGTCTCTGTGGGCACTCACTTAACCCTTACACCCGTAGATCTGGAAACAGTGCTCATCGCGGCGCTTCAGTCAAGCTGTGAAAAAGTGTGTATAAGTTTGCACCTGTATATGTTCAGTGTTCTTTTAATAATAAATGTATAAGAAAGCGGACAACAAAAATGTACAAAACCCAACTGTAGTCACCGTATCCATCTTTGCTGCTGAAATACCAATGATTTTTTGACGAAACTCTTAGTTTTAGATCTCTCACCCAATGCTAATATTTCATGGTGAACGTTTTTTTTCAGTTTCGGAAAAATAGCATGTGGTTCAAGTCAATGTCAGGTCAGTTGATCCTCCTTCGACCTTAATGAAGCTTTTTAAGGTTTTCTTACTTCATGGTTTCGTTCACTGTGCAATGACTAGTCAAGGCTAACAGGTGTTGTTGCCTTCTGTCAGTACTAACCATGTACAACATACATCTCTCCCGGTAGAAAGCCCAAACATAACAATATACAAGCTCCGATACATCACATAACACACGAAATACAATGTTCAGGTAATCTTTCAAAGGCTTTTGATGTTGGGGAAGGTGCATTTAGAGAGTATAATGAGTTGTGTCTACAACCAGTGATAATAATTAGGCCACCTTTGCCTCTCAACGGCAATAACAAATTGTTTGCCTTCAAATGCAAAGCGGGTTTCCTTCATGTAGATACAGCTTTTTAAGTGTAATTACATAAAGAATTATTTTGTAGCTAGATCATAACTGTGGCAGCAGCTTTGTAAATAAATCTGTTTCAGTCAATATATTTCAATGCCACTGTACGGAGCTCATGAGCACTGGGTTGATTCTGCTAGTTTGTCATTAAAGTTGTCATTTCTTGAGACTTGTAAAGCTTCCAGTGTCTCCACACGGCTGATTAATTTAAGCAATCAGCAATGTAATGTTAGTATTCGATCAAGGTGAACAGGTTAACCAGCTAACAACATAAGGCAGAATTAAGACAAATTACCTGCATAGTTCCGATAATGGTATTCCTTACAAGGTGTACATTCATGACAATTCTCTATCTTAAGGAAATTTCAACGTTCCCTTCGTACAACAAAGACTGTCCAGGTCAACATCATTATGTTGAAGAAGGAAATTAGAACTCTCCCTTTCACAGGAGAATATACATTACGTACAGTATTTTGTTTGAAGGACAAGCTCGTTAAGAAACTGGGCTACCTTACATCTCACATCTAACATGATAACGTACAGTGTAACATTTTCAACTTAAATTCAGCTATGAAGTCCGGCCCTCCGGGTAAGAACCATGCCAGAACATCATATCATATCATAAGCTGTCAAGTCACATGCCTGAACATAGATTCTGACGACTTGCACAATGTGTATATTCCTGAACACCAGAAAATGGAAGATTACAAGACGAGAAGATGGATGATTTTAACACCATTTAGTTTTCATATTTTCGACGGAAGATCCGATTAAGAATACAGGCCACATAAACTAACAACACAACACTAGAGTTGAAGCAGATATCTACCTTATTCCATGAAATGATCAGCTCACTATATATTTTATAATGCCGGAGATGCACTTCAAATTCAGTACCTCACTACTTCTGCCTCGAAAAATCTTCGACCAACGCTACGCATTAGGCCAACAGATTCCTTGTTGCAAATGTGACGAATCATTAAAAAAGAAAACATCCCACAGGAAGTTCAACTTCATGTCTGGCGTTGACGATATTTCTCATATCTGCAGCCATGTGTAACTTAATTAAAATTTGTCATTTCTCAAGAATACTTCGCAATGGTCGATTAAGTGTTCTCAATGTTTGATCGCTGAAAAGAGATATACATACGAAGTCATGCTGCAGCAACCATGGAAACCAAACAATGTTACATGACAAATATTTTTAAAGCGGATAACTGGCTTAAAAGGATGAAAATAGGAATTCATTTGTTGCAATCAGTGAAATGTCTTCAGAGTCCCATCCGAACTGTCGAAATGGATAAATTCTAGAATGAATCGCAGAAAGATATGCTTTACGGAAATCAAGACTGATCACGAGTTTCTCACAGCTCAGCCAATTAATGTGGAATCTTCTTTTGCCATTTATGTAGCATTATTGGTATAGACAAGAACATTTTTAGCGTGCTCATTGTCTGGGCTTCAAACAAAGCAAATTGAAATCACTGCACTACATATACTTTCTACTCCTATTCTGATGTGCGGTACTAAGAGGCTTACTTGCGTGGAATTAATGCACAAAGCATTCTGTGTTATGTGCAGGCAACTGTCAGAAATTTCATCAGTAAAATTATCCCATTATGTTACTCAGGGATAGTGCAGGTAATTGCACTGGCAAGATTGAAATATGTATTTCCTCCCGTTAATGGTATGCTAATACTGAAGCAGGGACGATACTTTACCAAGACATGAAGAAAAAGAGATGAGAGATGTCTGAATTGTACTTGAGCTGTTGTGAGTGAAACCAAATGAATCCACCAGCAAAATGCCACACTGTGGTGGCAAGCAGTTTCATCATTCCTTCAGCAAATCTTCACCAAAGAACTACTTTCTTGTCCACTCTAATTTAGCATATATATACCATGAGCAGGTCCCCTTCCCTCAAACCTTTTTACTTTTTTCTTGCTGGCTTCTCACAATCCTGAATCTTCTGGCTTTCCAATCACAAAGACCCAAGGCACCAACTAGAAATTTTCGGAAGCCAATTTCAACTACACCAAACGCCATTACTGCCTGGAACGACTACTGCATTTCAGTCTGAATGGCCTTTCCCCTTTTGAGGTCATTTCTGTAGGCACGTTGATATTATAGAATGCAAACCTACTTTAAATGTATTCTGGCTAAATGTGTCCATTCCGAGCAGATACTGAACGGGTGCTTTCAAGTACACTTTTGCTGTACCTGGCGACATAAAATGCGAACTAAACTCTTTATCCGCAAAACAATTATCAGGGTTTTTCTTTAATTTTTACATGGACAAACAAGATGCCAAAAAAAGAAAAAAAAACAACAACACGGAATTCATGTGGCCATTTGTCACCTACTGTTCCAAAACTAATCTCAGCTCATCGGGCGGGGGAGAAGGAGAGTGGGAAAAACAAATATTGTGAACACAAAAAATTCTTTATATTTCATTTGTTTGAGAACTGCAATAAGTGGATATCCATAAAGCTGTAAAATAGAACAGTCTGCTACGTTCTTTCATAAGAAATGAAGGTCACCCAACACTCAACAATACTCTGTCATTTTCCCAGTAATTCTTGAAGGAAATGAGGTAGATTATAGCTGCATGAGCAAGACACATTGCCGTAAATACTTCTTTTTATGTATTGACATGTATGATGTAGTTTGCTTGTTCTGGTTTTATTCTTTGACAAGGCTTTCTTCAAAGTCCCCAAATCTCCTGATTGATTGTAGGGACTTTAATTTTAGCTTTACAATGCGAAATGAACTTTTAGCACGTCAAGAAGAGACCTTTTAGGGAACCGTTGTAGCATTATTTTCCTAATAAAACTTCAATGGTGGGAACATTGGAAAGACATGTGGGATAAGGTGAATTGTATTAGTGGTGAAAAGCTCTCTCATTGCCTGTGTCTTTCAACTCTATCTTTGGTAATAAGTAACAGCCTCTCCAGACTGCACTTCCTTACACTGCTAATGATAAATCTGTTTGCCTGCAAAAGGGAAGAACTGCTGAATAATTTAATGACTTTCTGGCTAATTGGTATAATAAAATTGTCAGGAATAACCTACAAAGTTGCTGGAGCAGATGAATGTTGGGGAAACATGCCGTCTTGGTGCTATTATGTAGATTTATCATTTGGTGTAATTTGAATATAAAGCAAAATAATATTCTTCAGATCAATCCCTGACGTGTTGTGTGGCCCACAGAATTAAGTGCAGTCATGATATATGTTAGTGTTAAGCCTCATTTCAACAGGATGACAATCAATGCAATCGTTTCTCTATTTAATAGTCAGCACTGGGTACCAACTACGTCGAAATAGATGTATCTTTTCAGGCTAGCTTGGCAAATGGGGATAATTCAAGATAATAGATTTGGTTGAAGGACAAAAGGCATGGATATCAATGGAGGCTGCCTGCAGGTAGACGTCCCTCTGATACAAAGGAGACCATCGCACTATTCTTGTGCTGGATCAGTAGGTGGCCTGCAGTGTAAGATTCTAAATACTCACAAGAGAATTACTCTCTTACCTTATGTAGTAATAACCCTTCAAAGCTCATCCTTTATACCATGCAGCTCTACTACGGGACTGCTGCAGTTGTCCTGCATATGCACTCTTTCGTCTAAGATTGATGGAGAGGGACCTATTCTGTCAGATAGGTATTTCTGCTTAAAGGTACAGTGAAATATTACAGGATGCCAATTAGACATCAGTGGCAGCTGCAGTTTAGATGGACTGTTGTTATTGTGTACATAGGAACCAGAAATTACAATACGCATTGTCTTATTTAGTCTGTTAGTTTATTCCTCGGCAGATGGAAGTGTGGTTCCCTGCAGAATATTAGCAGTGCAAAGCGCTGAAGGTCATCTTCCGCCTGGTTGTGATAATATCACCAAGTTTTCACTCAAATGATCTCCCTTGATAAATGTATTCATTCAATTAGGAGCATGCCCATTGTAGGAATAAAGCTCCATTTAGTCAAACAATATGATAAGTGTTGCACAATTTAACCCCATGTTTTGTCAAATAGACAACAAAATACTTTATGGGACTCGCGTGGCAAGAAAGTAATCTCAATATGAATATCTGTTTGAGGTGTTTTCATGGAAGTTGACTTGAGTAGCTACATCTCACAAATACTTCGTTGCAATATCTTTTCCCTAGAATGAGAATAAAGCAGCTTCTTCTTTTATCCTTATGAAGAAGTGTACAGGCTGCAGCTGCACAGCTTCATTCAATTACCCCATGTACGTTACTCCCGTCCTCACCAGCCCTATGTTCCCTCTGATGTGAGCTCTCCCTCCCTCCTGCATGAGGCTGATACTGATTACATGTCCCCCTAGTCCTACCCACAACTTCCCTTTGACCTAATTATGGATCAGCAGCCTATCCACTGTACTCCCTTGTCTCCAAGTCATACGTTTCCAATTTTTTCCAAAGACAATCCAGTCAGTAGTTTGAGATACCTATAGATTGTCTCTCTCCAGAGTTCCATGGGCCATGATAGCTTCTCAATCATCATCTCAATAATTCATTGCTTAATTAACCGTGCAGCTATTTGAACTCACATTTGACTCGTACATGGCACACATGTGGATCATCTATAATATTTAGATTAAACTTCCATTATCTTCCCTTGCCAGGCTTCAATAGCAATGTACTATGATGACCCAATTTCATAATGTACATTCACCCTGTGCAAATGATTGCAGTGCTCAATATTTACATGATCACCTCCATGTATTATTGCCTGTATTCTATCGATATTTTCTCTCGACTTGGAAGCACAAAGGACCCGGCTTTACCTATGCTTAGGATGAAATTTTGATTTACCGCCACACAATAAATTTGCAGTCTATATTCAGTATACCATCTTTCATGCTATGCGTTTCAAAATTTATGAAAAGTGGAAAAATTAGTTACACTACAATTACATTCATTTTTATTTCACTAAGACAAGATTTCTCAACCATGGTAAATATTTCTTGCAGCCCCGTTTCCTTTCACATCTTGTCATGGGACCATTTCATATTTTTAAACACTGTCGAGCTACCCAGACAAATGAAAGGCCAAATGATCAGCACATCTCATGTCAAAGACTTTGACTGACATTTCGTAAAGAAGCATATTTTAAAGGCTCCACTACATTCCATTTACACTTTTCTTTTCTCCATTCCTACCGATATTATTGTCGGACAGTGTGACCTTGACCTTGGGTCAAGCCATTATATAAGAGCAGACACCGGTCTGCCACGGACAGACATAGACAGACGATGTAAGCACCCCGACCAGCCTGACATGCTTGATGCAATAAACTACGCTACTAAATGATAACCACCGTGCTAGTCTTATTTGAGACCCCCGACATGGTGGCAGCTCAGAGCGAACTTAAATGAATGAGATCTCATTGGAATTGCATACAGGACTGTGTAACCTAGTGTCAATTGACTGCAGAGAGTGGTAGGGCAGGCCATTGCATTGCCTTTTCAACCTCCAGTCACGGATTCCTTCTTCCATGTGGAACAAGTGTGCCCACAGTGGAGGCCATCACATCACGATCAGTAGGGTACAGCAGGGAGATTGTGGCACAGGACTAAGTCCCTTGCATGAATCAGGTTGTATGGTTTAAATTATAATATTTTAAGCCAGTATAAAGTGTCAGTAACTTCCTAGTTAATCAACCCTTAACTTGTAATTTGCCATTTTGTCATTGGCTGGGACTGTACTTTTGGCAGGAGTGTTATCAAGCCGGTGTGACCTAATTAGCCTTAAGAGCATAAAGGTCTCTCAGTACAGTAAACGGGCGCGCGTCTTGTTGAACCTTCAGTTCCAAGCACACATCAGACCCTCCCAAGTCAATTTCAAATAACATACACCCTCCCAATATCCAGTAGCAAGCTCAGTTGAGCCTTCGGTTAACCGTTCTCTCATTTCAGTCCTTTCAGGACCAGCACACTCTCCCAAAGTGAAATATTCTCTCGGGAGGAAATATTCTCCTGTTCAGAAATATACTCCTTTCAGGACCAACACATCCTCCCAAAGAGAAATATTACTCTGGGATCAAGGGAACTGGTCCGAATCGCTTCAAACTTGGTAGGCAGGTACAGTACAGTCACCTGCACATGCCCAGCAAGCGCTGAGCCATTTAAACAATTTAAGGCTTCCCCGCAGACTTTCTCATTTCAGGACCATCACACCCTCCCAAAGTGAAATATCCAGATTTTCACAGAGGGAACGATGGCCGGCATACCAATACCACCAGAGATGCTTCCCAGGATGGATTGGCACGCTGAAGACAAGTCTGCAGCATGGGAACATTTCACCACCAGACTGAAGCTCTACTACACAGTGGCTCACACACCAAAGGAGGCACAAGTCGATACAATTCTCTTCTTTGCGGGCACTGAAGCAACTGATAGATGGAAGACCTTGAAGGAACAAATGTCAGCTGAAGACCAAACGTCATCAGACAAGGTATTTGAGGCATTCGCTAATAGCTTTGAAAAGAGTTCTTCATATTGGCAGGCCAGAGAGGAGTACCTTAGTGACATCAAACAGAACAAACAGCAGACCACGGCTGAGCTGGATATCTACATCAAGGACCTGGTAAGGAGATGCCAATTCACAAGAGCTGAAGTGGAGGCACGTAAGATAGACCTTCTTTACCATGCTACTGTTCATTTCGAGGTTAGAAAATTTGTTCACAATGCTAAACCTGAGGAGCTCACATATGACAGAATGATTGAAGTGGCCAAGGCCCACGAGCGGACCTGCCATGAATATCAACAACATAAACAAGCTCACTCAGCGCCTGTATCTGGTTACCAGAACCCCCTCATCCAAACTAATGCTTTGAGAAAGTCTTTTCAGAAAACTAGGTCATGTGGCAAATGTGGGCGGAGCCATCCACAAGGACAGTGCCCTGCTCACGGTCAGACGTGCCACAGCTGTGGGAAGAAAGGTCATTGGACACAGATGTGTAGGACCAGGCGGAGCTCATCCTCTGGACGTACACCATCACCACACCCTCCCAACAGACAGAGAAGACCATCCGGCGGCAAGCCATTCAAGCAGCAGGGCGGAGGAGGAGGCAAGGGTGGTGGCAAGTTCTTCAAGAAGGGAGGCACGCCTGGCAAAGGCAAGAAAGGCAACCCTCCCAAGAAGACTCACTCGCTCAAACTGGTAATATCTGAGGAGGAAACCGTAAGTAAAAGTGTAGGCGTTTCAGGACCTACACACCCTCCCAAAGAGAAATATTCTCTGGCAGGACCAACACATCCTCCCAAAGAGAAATATTCTCTTCAAACCGATTCAGGTAAGCTACGTTCAAACCCTTTCACTTGTTATGCCCTAGGCAATGGCAATGGAAGTCATGTAGATGATAGTAATAAGAAATACAGAGTTTACACTGACACAGACAGTGATGGCAAAACAGAGATCATCACTGACATTAAATGTAAATTCGAAGGCAAAATATTTGCCATGGAAGTTAAGGTTGACCCTGGTCCAGAGACAAACTGTATACCATTGAGTCATTTCAGGCGCCTGTTTCCCCAACTCTGCAAGACTGATGGATTGCCCAAGGAGACAGCCCTGGAACCAACCCTGGCACAGTTTGAGGCATACGATGGTGGCATTATGCAAGCCCACGGATGGACCATCATGCCAACTCAAAATATCAGCACAAAGAAGTTTCATCCTGTGAGGTACTACGTGGTGGAAAGGGAAGATGCTCGGATCCTGATCAGTCATGCAACAGCAAGCTGGCTGGACCTGGTAAAGGTCCTATGTGCCAACAAGGCTCCCAAATGCAAAAGGCAAGTAGCTTCAGTTACTAAGAAACTCAAAGAGCCCGTTCGCAATAATTCTCATTTCAGGACCAGCACACCCTCCCAAAATGAAATATACCACGGAACAGCTCACAATAACAAGATCGATATGGAAAAATCAACAAGAGCTGAAGAGGCAACTTCTACCAGCCACAGCTTTGGGAGGAAACGACGCAGGCGCAAGAAAACTCACAGGGAGGTTAACAGGTCAGTGGAGCATTCAGCTGTACAGCAGCAAGCATCTACATCCAACAGCCAGCAAGATAGGGAAGGGCAAAGTCAGCCAACCGCATCACTTACAGGACCGGCACACCCTCCCAAACAGAAATATTCTCTCAGTACAGCTACTCGCAATAACCGTTTTGAAGCTCATTTCAGGACCTGCACATCCTCCCAAAGTGAAATATTCTCCAAAACACCAGAACGCCTATACTACCAGCCACAGGAAGACCAGGAAACTTTCACCATCAATGCTGAGGGTCATCTCCAGTGCAACCAAGACTCCAACAAGGTTATTAAAGCCATTACACCTCAGGACCTGCCCGGCAGCAGGGAGTACCCTATCTACCACAAACCTGGCTCGATTGCCATTAACAGTGTTGAAGACTTAATCAAACTTTACCCTAACTCATTTGATAGGCTTGGCTCACTCAAGGGAGCATATGACATCAAGGTAGACCCAACAGTGCCACCAGTACAACATGCAAGAAGGAAGGTGCCCATCGAAAGCAAGCAAGCCATTGAAGAGGCAATTGACTACATGGTATCTGAAGACATTCTGGAACAACAGATCGAACCAACACCATGGGTATCTTCTGTCACCTATCCAGTCAAGCCATCGGGAGAAGTAAGGCCTTGCCTGGATGCTAGGGACCTCAACAAAGCCATCATCCGTGAAAATCACAAGCCCCAGACAGTGGAGGAAATTGCTCATCAGCTGGCTGGAGCGACTGTATTCACAAAGGCAGACGCCCTGAAGGCCTTTCTACAGGTACACCTGACAGAAGAAAGCTCCAAGTTGCTCGTGATCAACACACACAAGGGAAGATACAGATTCAAGAGAATGCCCTTTGGAGCCAAAATGTCACAGGACGTATTCCAGATGAAGATGGACATCATCATGGAGAAGTGCCCAGGTGTGATCAGCATCCACGATGACATAGTAATCTATGGGACAAGCGACCAGGATCATGATGCCAACCTCATAAACTTGCTCAATGTGGCACAGCTAGAAGGCCTTGTTTTGAACAGTAAGAAGTTGGAACTCAAGTGCCCCAAAGTGTCTTTCTTCAGAGCAGAGTACAGTGTTGATGGCATGCACCCCTGTCCAAAGAAAATACAAGGTATTACCAAGATGACACCTCCCATTGACAAACAGCAACTGGCAAGCTTCATCGGAATGGTCACTTACATGGGGAACTTCGTGCCACATCTCTCACATCACACTGAACCACTGCGAGCAATGCTAAAGCAAGACGCTGTGTTTCACTGGGATGAGGCAACAAATGCAAGTTTCCAGAAAATTAAGGACCTCATTGCCAAATCAGCAAGCCAGCCACTCCAGTACTATGACAGAACAAAACCAGTTACAGTACAGGCCGATGCCTCCCAAAGGGGGCTAGGCGCTTGTTTAGTACAGGAGGGAAAGCCAATCGCCTTTGCAAGCAAAAGTCTAACTGACACTGAGACCAGGTATGCCAACATAGAAAGAGAACTCCTTGCCATTGTATTTGCCTGCCAGCGCTTCAACACCTACATGCTCGGGAGGCAGTTCACAGTTGAGAGCGACCACAAGCCCTTGGAAATGATACATCAGAAGAGCCTCGCAAGTGCCCCACCAAGGCTCCAGCGTATGTTGCTTCAACTACAGAGATACGATCTAACCATCAAGTACAGGCCAGGAAAGGACATGCTGCTCGCTGATGCATTGAGCAGATGCCCTGCCCATGGATCTGAGGAAATCAAGCTGGACATGCGTGTCGATTATGTTGCCTTTAACAAGGCCTGGATAGCCAAACTGAAGGAGGCAACTCGGGAGGACCCTATCACTGGTACTGTATATCAACTAACTCAGCAAGGTTGGCCACATCAACAAAGGCACACTCCCAGGATGGCCAGGGCATACTGGGACTTCAGAGATGAGCTATCAACTGATGACGGCTTGTTACTGAAGGGCCCTCGCATAGTCATACCGTCCTGCCTCCATGAGGAGTACCTTGAGAGACTGCATTATGGCCACCTGTCAGCAAGCAAGATTCAGGACAACGCCAGACAGCACTAGTATTGGCCCGGACTGGATGCAGATATTACAGACTACGTGAGAAGATGCCAGGAATGTATCAAAAAGGCACACCCTCCCAAAGAACCACTGCAAGCTCATGATGTACCTTCACAGCCATGGGAACGCATCGCAATGGATCACTTCTATCAGAATGGCAGGTTGTATCTGTTAGTATGTGATTATTTCAGTAAATTTCCCTTCATATTTCAGACCAAGTCCACCAGCTTTGCCAACATCAAGGAGCAACTTGAAGAGCTGTTCGGACTGGAAGGCGCCCCAGATGAAATCATGAGTGACAATGGCCCTCCCTTCAGTAGCAAAGAATTTAACAGCTTTCTTTCAGGTCTTGGTATCAAAC
The DNA here is from genome assembly GCA_963930775.1 of Cliona cf. orientalis. Lineage (NCBI taxonomy): Eukaryota > Metazoa > Porifera > Demospongiae > Clionaida > Clionaidae > Cliona > Cliona cf. orientalis. Next base: position 17,212 of record CAWVNT010000185.1, read on the forward strand.
ACACCACCTCATCACCAAATTACCCCCAGAGTAACGGCTTCATTGAGAGACAGATTCAGACTGTGAAGAGGCTCATGGAGAAAGCCACTGCCACAGGAAGGAGTTTCCAAGAAGCACTGACCAGCTTGAGAGCAACACCCATCGCTGAAGCAATGCCCTCACCAGCAGAGATACTCCACGGGAGGAACCTTACAACAAGGAAGGCAATTTCTGTTGACTTTAATGCTATCCGTCAGCATCTCATTCAGTTGCAGGCCAAATACATCAAACAACATGACAAGGCCAGATGAGCAAGGTCACAGAGAGCCCTCGTGATAGGTGAGGAAGTGTACCATTTATCAACAGGTAACAATTGGGTCATCGGTATTATTACAGGTACAAGAGATTCAGGGAGAAGCTATGACGTCCTAACAGAGGGTGGCACATCACTGAGGAGGAACAGGTCACATCTGAAGCCAAGGAGCCACGATATACCCTTGCTAAACCAAGCTTTCATTTCTGGACCACATACATCCTCCCAAAGTGAAATATCCGGTTCGAGCATTTCAGGACCAGCACACCCTCCCAAAGAGAAATATACCATCAATACGAAATATTCTCTAGGAACAACTCACAATAACCGTTTTTCGAACATTTCAGGACCAGCACACCCTCCCAAAGAGAAATATTCTCTTTCCCAGCCACAATCTGTACCGAAATTGATCATTAGACGCTATGGAGATACTGCCTATGACTTTTACATTGCAGAGACAATGGTTCCACTGAGGAGCGCCTTCAAGCCCAGGAAACAGACCAGGTTTGAGAGCGACCCAGCGACCAGTGTCAGACACATTCCAGCTAGATGTAGTAACACACAACCAACTCCCAGAAGGAACTTGGACCCCCTGGATCCAGACTTGCTGATACCAATCGAGTTGTCACAAGCAGCACAGGGCAATAGTGTTCAAGACCTCGGGGAAAGTGAGGCTGGAGAAGCTTATGATACTTCAATAGCTCACACCCCTCCCTCCCAACCATGTGGCCAAATCCAAGCTCAAAGGAGTGACAACAACAGCCGTAACAGCATTGCTCATTACAGGACACACACCCTCCCAAAGTGAAATATTCTCTTCAAATGAAATATTCTCTCCAGAACCAAGTCACAATAACCGTTTCAGGACCTGCACACCCTCCCAAAGTGAAATATTCTCAGAACTTTCAAATGCTTCATGTTCCAGTTACACAGAGACAGGTACGAGTACAGACATCCACAAGGAGTATTCCACACCCTCCCAGACCAGCAGTGAGGCAACCAGCAGCACCTACAGCTCAGACTCTTCCAGGACCACCACATCCTCCCAAAGAGAAATATTCTCCGAAACAGCAACAGAGTACGATGCAAGCAGTGAGGCAAGTTCCCGTGAAACTTCAAGACCCTCCTCCCCAGAGTCTGGTAATCTAACAATCAGATCAGTGTACTCACCCCTCCCAGAAATGGCAATTGTCCACAAAACTATGCACGATGCCATTCACGCAGTAAGGAACCAACAAGGGAGAGCAGTGACAAGGAGGTTTCTACAAGAACAGCAACAACTAGCAGCAAGCAAGCTCAAATGTATGAGCCAGATCCGGAAGACTTCAACTCCAGATCCTCCCCCTCCCAAGAGCAATGCATTCCCAAGACGACCAAGAGCTAGATCAGAAATGGCCAATGGTACCACCAGCGGCAGTTCAGAGGAAAGTGACTGTGAAACCAACCCCAGAAAGGCCAAGTTCTTGGCTCTAAAAAGACGGTTTGAGAGCACACATCTACCAACATCATCAGATGAGGAGGCGGTTAAACGTGCTAGACTATTTCCTCCCAGGACCAGCACACCCTCCCAAAAGTGACAATGTTGCCAAACGCCCGCCTGCGATGTTAGAAACAGACCAGGACTTTCCCATTACCATCAAGGCAACCCTCTGAAGGTGGAGCAATGAGACCAGCAGCCGCATTGTATATAATGTACATAGAACTTTTACCGGGACTAAGGTTGAATCAAATGGCACACCGTAGCCAATGGTCTCACAGTACAGTGAGGTCACCATGTTTTTCGTAAGCTTTTCACGGTATACTGTATCTAAAAAGGCAAACCCCCTCGATATTAATTGTAAATAAACTAAGCCAAATTTGGCTCAAAAATACGAACAGAAGGGGATGTCGGACAGTGTGACCTTGACCTTGGGTCAAGCCATTATATAAGAGCAGACACCGGTCTGCCACGGACAGACATAGACAGACGATGTAAGCACCCCGACCAGCCTGACATGCTTGATGCAATAAACTACGCTACTAAATGATAACCACCGTGCTAGTCTTATTTGAGACCCCCGACAATTATCAGCACTTGTCTTTTTTTTTTCATTTGCGCGAATGGTTTTATCACAGGACAACGCAGTCAATATATAGTTAAGGAATCTTCTGTTTTATCAATGTCGATCTTTCATCGCATTGTATGTACTGACATCTCATTCAAGTTTCAATGTTTTTACCTAAATTATGGATTTTGAATTTAAACACATCATATGAACGCGTATTTTCGATACCTTTGTTTCTGTGTTTAGGGGGCGTATCTGGGACGCCATGTGTTTCACTGGAAGGTCATATTCATTGTGCAATCACAATTTATACATATTTAGTCGTGATAAGACATGATGAGTACATGTACTTGATAGACAATAGCTATCATAGGGATCCACCTCCTTTTTATCTGTTTTATTGACTGTTCACTATCTTTATGAAGTCTCATGATCTGAACCATATTTATCTACTTAGATACACAGTATTGACATATTATACGCCCAGGACATGTCATAACTGGCTTGGCTACCATATTTGTCACCTTACATGTTCTTTAAACTTGCATGGACATCGATTAGTCTTTCTATTCAGTGAAAGAGCCTTTATTTGTATCTTTTCTGTTTGAAGAAGAAAGACTCACACGAATATCTACGAGATCTTTATTAAGTGATCCCTGTACACACATAGCTATACATAGATTTAGGCAATTAAAGTACACACACAAATGTAAAACCGTATTTACATTGCAAACAAATCTCAACAAGATTTAAACTTTGCTACCAGTCAGATTGACTTTCTTCTTTCTTTTCTCTTATGCTTACTGAACCTCACTACGCCAGTGCAAGGCATTTTCTTCGTCTTTATTTTGTGGTAAGAATAGAATTCTAGGGATTCCTGTAACAAAGGAAGATGCTGTACTGACATGTCACAGAAGCTAAATATATTTACTGTCTTTGAACTACCCTGCTTCATTTAGGGTTGATTTCCTTGTCGAAAGTGTAATGAAGTATTATTATTATCGTGCATTTGCAGTTGCGGTTAACAGTTATTTTTGTTTCTTTGAACTTTTTTTAATTGTACCAATTAAACCAGGTCACTTTCTACTTTCCTTTTTACTTTCACTTCGGGGCCAGGGATGTACACTATTCAGAGTTTTATTTGCCATTGCCAGAAAAAAAATTCATGATTGTTTTCCCAACAACTTTTACCCTCAAAGGTTCAAAATTGTTCATAGTGTGTGCAGCTCTCTTCACCATTGTCGGACAGTGTGACCTTGACCTTGGGTCAAGCCATTATATAAGAGCAGACACCGGTCTGCCAGACACACACTTCAGATAGACGTACTACGATGTAAGCACCCCGACCAGCCTGACATGCTTGATGCAATAAACTACGCTACTAAATGATACACCGTGTCCGCATTGTTATCACCATACGACATGGTGGCAGCTCGGAGCGAACTTAAATGAATGAGATCTCATTGGAATTGCATACAGGACTGTGTAACCTAGTGTCAATTGATGCAGAGAGTGGTAGGGCAGGCCATTGCATTGCCTTTTCAACCTCCAGTCACGGATTCCTTCTTCCATGCGGAACAAGTGTGCCCACAGTGGAGGCCATCGCATCACGGTCAGTAGGGTACAGCAGGGAGATTGTGGCACAGGACTAAGTCCCTTGCATGAATCAGGTTGTATGGTTTAAATTATAATATTTTAAGCCAGTATAAAGTGTCAGTAACTTCCTAGTTAATCGACCCTTAACTTGTAATTTGCCATTTTGTCATTGGCTGGGACTGTACTTTTGGCAGGAGTGTTATCAAGCCGGTGTGACCTAATTAGCCTTAAGAGCATAAAGGTCTCTCAGTACAGTAAACGAAACCGTAAGTAAAAGTGTAGGCGTTTCAGGACCTACACACCCTCCCGAAGAGAAATATTCTCTGGCAGGACCAACACATCCTCCCAAAGAGAAATATTCTCTTCAAACCGATTCAGGTAAGCTACGTTCAAATCCTTTCACTTGTTATGCCCTAGGCAATGGCAATGGAAGTCAAGTAGACGATAGTAATAAGAAATACAGAGTTTACACTGACACAGACAGTGATGGCAAAACAGAGATCATCACTGACATTAAATGTAAATTTGAAGGCAAAGTATTTGCCATGGAAGTTAAGGTTGACCCTGGTTCAGAGACAAACTGTATACCATTGAGTCATTTCAGGCGCCTGTTTCCCCAACTCTGCATGACTGACGGATTGCCCAAGGAGACAGCCCTGGAACCAACCCTGGCACAGTTTGAGGCATATGATGGTGGCATTATGCAAGCCCACGGATGGACCATCATGCCAACTCAAAATATCAGTACAAAGAAGTTTCATCCTGTGAGGTACTACGTGGTGGAAAGGGAAGATGCTCAGATCCTGATCAGCCATGCAACAGCAAGCTGGCTGGACCTGGTAAAGGTCCTATGTGCCAACAAGGCTCCCAAATGCAAAAGGCAAGTAGCTTCAGTTACTAAGAAACTCAAAGAGCCCGTTCGCAATAATTCTCATTTCAGGACCAGCACACCCTCCCAAAATGAAATATACCACGGAACAGCTCACAATAACAAAATCGATACGGAAAAGTCAACAAGAGCTGAAGAGGCAACTTCTCCCAGCCACAACCTTGGGAGGAAACGATGCAGATGCAAGAAAACTCACAGGGAGGTTAACAGGTCAGTGGAGCATTCAGCTGTACAGCGGCAAGCATCTACATCCAACAGCCAGCAAGATAGGGAAGGGCAAAGTCGGCCAACCGCATCACTTACAGGACTGGCACACCCTCCCAAAGAGAAATATTCTCTCAGTACAGCTACTCGCAATAACCATTTCGAAGCTCATTTCAGGACCTGCACATCCTCCCAAAGTGAAATATTCTCCAAAACACCAGAACGCCTATACTACCAGCCACAGGAAGACCAGGAAACTTTCACCATCAATGCTGAGGGTCATCTCCAGTGCAACCAAGACTCCAACAAGGTTATTAAAGCCACTACACCTCAGGACCTGCCCGGCAGCAGGGAGTACCCCATCTATCACAAACCTGGCTCGATCGCCATTAACAGTGTTGAAGACTTAATCAAACTTTACCCCAATTCATTTGATAGGCTTGGCTCACTCAAGGGAGCATATGACATCAAGGTAGACCCAACAGTGCCACCAGTACAACATGCAAGAAGGAAGGTGCCCATCGAAAGCAAGCAAGCCATTGAAGAGGCAATTGACTACATGGTATCTGAAGACATTCTGGAACAACAGATCGAACCAACACCATGGGTATCTTCTGTCACCTATCCAGTCAAGCCATCAGGAGAAGTAAGGCCTTGCCTGGATGCTAGGGACCTCAACAAAGCCATCATCCGTGAAAATCACAAGCCCCAGACAGTGGAGGAAATTGCTCATCAGCTGGCTGGAGCGACTGTATTCACAAAGGCAGACGCCCTGAAGGCCTTTCTACAGGTACACCTGACAGAAGAAAGCTCCAAGTTGCTCGTGATCAACACACACAAGGGAAGATACAGATTCAAGAGAATGCCCTTTGGAGCCAAAATGTCACAGGACGTATTCCAGATGAAGATGGACATCATCATGGAGAAGTGCCCAGGTGTGATCAGCATCCACGATGACATAGTAATCTATGGGACAAGCGACCAGGATCATGATGCCAACCTCATAAACTTGCTCAATGTGGCACAGCTAGAAGGCCTTGTTTTGAACAGTAAGAAGTTGGAACTTAAGCGCCCCAAAGTGTCTTTCTTCGGAGCAGAGTACAGTGTTGATGGCATGCACCCCTGTCCAAAGAAAATACAAGGTATTACCAAGATGACACCTCCCATTGACAAACAGCAACTGGCAAGCTTCATCGGAATGGTCACTTACATGGGGAACTTCGTGCCACATCTCTCACATCACACTGAGGCACTGCGAGCAATGCTAAAGCAAGACGCTGTGTTTCACTGGGATGAGGCAACAAATGCAAGTTTCCAGAAAATTAAGGACCTCATTGCCAAATCAGCAAGCCAGCCACTCCGGTACTATGACAGAACAAGACCAGTTACAGTACAGGCTGATGCCTCCCAAAGGGGGCTAGGCGCTTGTTTAGTACAGGAGGGAAAGCCAATCGCCTTTGCAAGCAAGAGTCTAACTGACACTGAGACCAGGTATGCCAACATAGAAAGAGAACTCCTTGCCATTGTATTTGCCTGCCAGCGCTTCAACACCTACGTGCTCGGGAGGCAGTTCACAGTTGAGAGCGACCACAAGCCCTTGGAAATGATACATCAGAAGAGCCTCGCAAGCGCCCCACCAAGGCTCCAGCGTATGTTGCTTCAACTACAGAGATACGATCTAACCATCAAGTACAGGCCAGGAAAGGACATGCTGCTCGCTGATGCATTGAGCAGATGCCCTGCCCGGGGATCTGAGGAAATCAAGCTGGACATGCGTGTCGATTATGTTGCCTTTAATAAGGCCTGGATAGCCAAACTGAAGGAGGCAACTCGGGAGGACCCTATCACTGGTACTGTATATCAACTAACTCAGCAGGGTTGGCCACATCAACGAAGGCACACTCCCAGGATGGCCAGGGCGTATTGGGACTTCAGAAATGAACTATCAACCGATGACGGTTTGTTACTGAAGGGCCCTCGCATAGTCATACCGTCCTGCCTCCGTGAGGAGTACCTCGAGAGACTGCATTATGGCCACCTGTCAGCAAGCAAGATTCAGGACAACGCCAGACAGCATTTGTATTGGCCCGGACTGGATGCAGATATTACAGACTACGTGAGAAGATGCCAGGAATGTATCAAAAAGGCACACCCTCCCAAAGAACCACTGCAAGCTCATGATGTACCTTCACAGCCATGGGAGTGCATCGCAATGGATCACTTCTATCAGAACGGCAGGTTGTATCTGTTAGTATGTGATTATTTCAGTAAATTTCCCTTCATATTTCAGACCAAGTCCACCAGCTTTGCCAACATCAAGGAGCAACTTGAAGAGCTGTTCGGACTGGAAGGCGCCCCAGACGAAATCATGAGTGACAATGGCCCTCCCTTCAGTAGCAAAGAATTTAACAGCTTTCTTTCAGGTCTTGGTATCAAACACACCACCTCATCACCAAATTACCCCCAGAGTAACGGCTTCATTGAGAGACAGATTCAGACTGTGAAGAGGCTCATGGAGAAAGCCACTGCCACAGGAAGGAGTTTCCAAGAAGCACTGACCAGCTTGAGAGCAACACCCATCGCTGAAGCAATGCCCTCACCAGCAGAGATACTCCACGGGAGGAACCTTACAACAAGGAAGGCAATTTCTGTTGACTTTAATGCTATCCGTCAGCATCTCATTCAGTTGCAGGCCAAATACATCAAACAACATGACAAGGCCAGATGAGCAAGGTCACAGAGAGCCCTCGTGATAGGTGAGGAAGTGTACCATTTATCAACAGGTAACAATTGGGTCATCGGTATTATTACAGGTACAAGAGATTCAGGGAGAAGCTATGACGTCCTAACAGAGGGTGGCACATCACTGAGGAGGAACAGGTCACATCTGAAGCCAAGGAGCCACGATATACCCTTGCTAAACCAAGCTTTCATTTCTGGACCACATACATCCTCCCAAAGTGAAATATCCGGTTCGAGCATTTCAGGACCAGCACACCCTCCCAAAGAGAAATATACCATCAATACGAAATATTCTCTAGGAACAACTCACAATAACCGTTTTTCAAACATTTCAGGACCAGCACATCCTCCCAAAGAGAAATATTCTCTTTCCCAGCCACAATCTGTACCGAAATTGATCATTAGACGCTATGGAGATACTGCCTATGACTCTTACATTGCAGAGACAATGGTTCCACTGAGGAGCACCTTCAAGCCCAGGAAACAGACCAGGTTTGAGAGCGACCCAGTGACCAGTGTCAGACACATTCCAGCTAGATGTAGTAACACACAACCAACTCCCAGAAGGAACTTGGACCCCCTGGATCCAGACTTGCTGATACCAATCGAGTTGTCACAAGCAGCACATGGCAATAGCGTTCAAGACCTCTGGGAAAGTGAGGCTGGAGAAGCTTACGATACTTCAATAGCTCACACCCCTCCCTCCCAACCATGTGGCCAAATCCAAGCTCAAAGGAGTGACAATAACAGCCGTAACAGCATTGCTCATTACAGGACACACACCCTCCCAAAGTGAAATATTCTCTTCAAACGAAATATTCTCTCCAGAACCAAGTCACAATAACCGTTTCAGGACCTGCACACCCTCCCAAAGTGAAATATTCTCAGAACTTTCAAATGCTTCATGTTCCAGTTACACAGAGACAGGTACGAGTACAGACATCCACAAGGAGTATTCCACACCCTCCCAGACCAGCAGTGAGGCAACCAGCAGCGCCTACAGCTCAGACTCTTCCAGGACCACCACATCCTCCCAAAGAGAAATATTCTCCGAAACAGCAACAGAGTACGATGCAAGCAGTGAGGCAAGTTCCCGTGAAACCTCAAGACCCTCCTCCCCAGAGTCTGGTAATCTAACAATCAGATCAGTGTACTCACCCCTCCCAGAAATGGCAATTGTCCACAAAACTATGCACGATGCCATTCACGCAGTAAGGGACCAACAAGGGAGAGCAGTGACAAGGAGATTTCTACAAGAACAGCAACAACTAGCAGTGAGCAAGCTCAAATGTATGAGCCAGATCCGGAAGACTTCAACTCCAGACCCTCCCCCTCCCAAGAGCAATGCATTCCCAAGACGACCAAGAGCTAGATCAGAAATGGCCAATGGAACCACCAGCGGCAGTTCAGAGGAAAGTGACTGTGAAACCAACCCCAGAAAGGCCAAGTTCTTGGCTCTAAAAAGACGGTTTGAGAGCACACATCTACCAACATCATCAGATGAGGAGGCGGTTAAACGTGCTAGACTATTTCCTCCCAGGACCAGCACACCCTCCCAAAAATGACAATGTTGCCAAACGCCCACCTGCAATGTTAGAAACAGACCAGGACTTTCCCATTACCATCAAGGCAACCCTCTGACGGTGGAGCAATGAGACCAGCAGCCGCATTGTATATAATGTACATAGAACTTTTACCGGGACTAAGGTTGAATCAAATGGCACACCATAGCCAATGGTCTCACAGTACAGTGAGGTCACCGAGTTTTTCGTAAGCTTTTCACGGTATACTGTATTTAAAAAGGCAAAACCCCTCGATATTAATTGTAAATAAACTAAGCCAAATTTGGCTCAAAAATACGAACAGAAGGGAATGTCGGACAGTGTGACCTTGACCTTGGGTCAAATCATTATATAAGAGCAGACACCGGTCTGCCAGACACACACTTCAGATAGACGTACTACGATGTAAGCACCCCGACCAGCCTGACATGCTTGATGCAATAAACTACGCTACTAAATGATACACCGTGTCCGCATTGTTATCACCGTACGACAACCATAACACAACTGCCAAAAATGTGCAATACTGATTAAAAATTTAAGAGATGAAAGAAATGTCGTACTCTGAATAAAATCAATAAAATCAGTATTTGCTAGAAACCCGTGAGCAAACTTGAAACGAGAAGTTACGGCAATGTTTTATTCCTCAGAGTTGAGAGTCTGGATATTCAATAGACATACTCCTTAAGCAGGTAAATGAAGGCCCACTCCTCCTCCACCAGCAGGATTTCCCTCTGATCTGTCGCTTATCTATCGTTCCCTTCGATCTAATGGAAATTATTCGGACCATTTACAGCACAGTGCTAATCGTTCAAAATCGTTGGCTTTAGGCAGAACTTATTCGATTCACCCCACTGTTGAAAAACTGCTCAAATTAATCAGATGTTGTGAACTAAATAAAGGGTAATTGTTTTGTCACGTAGTTAAAAAACACTACACCATTTCAGGGTTAATTTATATCTTACAAAAATCTAAATGCGTACAATATTCAAAATAATGAAAGTGTACTGATAAAGACAAAAGGATATTTAATTCTGCTCAAATAAAATTTCATCTCTCGGCATGTTCTTGGACATCTGTAAAAGATTATCACCTCGTCAGTCATAGTGTGGTAACAGCATGAAGACAGGTGGGCCACAGACTGCCTGAATAAACACAGACTCTTACATAAACACAGACTCTTACATAAACACACTGTCACTAAAATCATCATAAACACAGTCACGCTGATTTCACAGCTCCGCCTCATCTAGCCGCAAACATCAACATTCGTCTTAGCACACACTTATCGCATAGATGCTAATCACTTCCTTCTACTTTAATCAAGATAACCAATAGCATGTCTTAATTCCAGTTAAACCCTTTCCTATTGGTCATCATCAAGATACTCATGAGAACTTAAGTTTCCTAGCCTGATAGGAGACGTTTTTGCGTATATTGAAATGCGATGGTTACGTTGTTGAAGTTGCTATTGGAAAAAGTGAAACAAATGCTGAATAATTCTTCTGTTGACAAAGCTAATTCAAGGGATTCAATTGGATGGCAAATCTATTTGGGGTGAACAAATTGATAAATCGATGCAAATTCATTTAGGCAAGCTCGGGGACTTAGCCAGATGATGACCTTCATAACACATTCACAGCTGACGCTGACAACACTTCCAAACCTGGGAATGACCAATGTTTACTTATTGCATCATAACACTTCTCGTTTATTTCTGAGAGCTTCATGAACAATAATTCTTGGAGGTAAAACAGCTATGAAGTGTAAAGCAGGGGTGATCCGTCGCTGACAGTAGTTGGAATGAATACTGTGGGACATGTTGAGCTCATTGCGTCAATAATTCACTAGCTCTCCGAGTCCCCTCAAAGCCTCGCTCAATCCCCTTCCTTCCTGCTTGCAAGGCTGTTCAAGTCCTGTTGAAGGATGCTGGTTCCCCTTTTACTAGCCTCCAGTCATTTCTCCTGCTGTAATGAGGAAGAGCTTTCTCGGCTATTGTTCTTCCACAAGTCTCAGATAAATGCTGGTGAGAAGCATTTCCAACTTGGGAGGTGCCATCATAACCTCGAGTCGTTCCCCAGGCCACAACTATCCCAGACCCAAGTCTAGACACTAGTCTCATGGTCAGTCACCCAACTAAGTTCTGCTGCTAATACATCGACCTTACCAAAGTCCTAAATGACCAGTTGAGATGACAAATGAAATGTCCAATAGACCAGATTGCTGGATATGCTGTCCTGACATTAGCAGGCTTTTCAATGAAATATATCTGACAAAGTGGTCGCAATGACCTTCCATCGTTTGGCTGTGCTGTATGCCATGACGACTGGTAACTCATCTTATTCGCATGCAACATGAGCCTGTGAGCTGAACGAGGAACTCTTATCAACGCTGGAACGGCAATAACGAAGTCTGACCCCAATAACATTCAATTGACCACCCTTCGATATCACACTATTACCACCAATGTAAAGCCTCAAACAATGTCATCATGAGACATGCCACTCATACAGTGCCCGATCAAGAAAGTGAAAGATTTTGTCAAAGACAAAGTTCTTGAACAGAATACTTCGTTTAGGTGTGAAAATAGATTTTCAGTAGGATTCTTGGGCTAAAATTAAACTTTATGTGAATGTGGCATTTCATGACGGCGTATTAACGCTTCAAAAATGAAAAACATCAAAATGACATTGTGAATTGTATCACGTTGAGTCTTCAATCACACAGTTGGCACTTGTATTATGTTTTAAACAGCATGCCCATGTCACAGGACTTCATTCACCATCTACAAGCATTGCAGATGACGCTGAAATCCACGTAGTCTCGTGGCTCAGAAGTATCAATTATCCTAAGAAATACATCGACACAAGCACATGATGAATGTTATCAGGCCTTTAAAAAAGATTCTCATAATAGCATGATGTTAGTTTACACTGGCGAAATACACGAGCATTTCCACATTCTGACATTTGAGGAAATCTAAATGTAGGTCAGATACCCATGCTCCATTGGCGATGGTTACATGTGTGTACAAAATCTTCGAGAGGAAATAAATCAGGCACTCAAATGGTACAATGGCACTCTTTACATGAGGCATTTCAAATCAGGTTTAATAAAGTGTACATGGAGCTGCAAATCAATAGTCAATAATGCAGGAAGGATATCAAGAAGGTGGCATAATGTTCTGTCAATCAAGCGGCCAGTGGGCTGTCTTAAAACATGTAACGTAAAAAATGGCTCTTACAAGTAAGACTACAAATCTTTTTCTGTAGAGGCATCGGTGGGTAGACACCCAAGGACATACAGCACTATGCTATTTTGACAGAGATTTGATTCCCCATCTCATCTGCTAGTTCATTGCCTAAATCTAAATTACAATTTAGCATTAGAGAAACTAGCCATTACAGAAGCTAAATTGAGCAGCAGTTCTTTTTGAAAATAAAGCGAGATAAGCTTCATTTGGGCTTTGATCTATGAATACATTAGCTTTCTATGTGTAGAAGATAAAGACAGCGAGACTGCCAAAGGCTTAGTTAGTTTCCGGACTAGCCCCACTCGAGGACATTTCTGCTGTGCTTGAGCAGCTTATAAAGCAAAAGCCAAGCTGCTTAGTATAGGTCAACCCTCTTGATTTCAATTACCCATCCTTCCTGACCAGATAGCTTCCAAAATCCATTACTGGACTGCTGACTCGTGCACATTGGCCATCTAACACTGACCATTGACAATTAGACAGGTCCATTTGTTGACGTTAACGTTTCGTGGTCTAGTCTTGCTTTAAAGGAACACATTTCTGCTTGTTGTTATGATGTCCAATTGTTATCAGTTGGGAACTGGAAGTTTGCAAAATTTTGCTCTTTTCACGAATTAAATGAAAGATGTGCGAATGTGATTCAGTGGTCGACACAAACTGTACATGTTTACATTGTGCCAAGTCTTTGCAAAATGTCACTAATGCAGAAAGATAATTTACTTTGTTCTCAAGCTAAAGGTTGTTGGCAAAAACGAAATGGCAATGATAAAGGTTAGCGGGTGATACATACAAATATCGTTAGGTCTAGATTCCCCAGTAATACATGGACTAAAAGCATCCTATGTTACATATCTCTGCAGAGTGCTGAATGTTTACAACATTGAAGACGCATTCACTGCATCGTGGTTAATTTCCCCACAGAATTTTGTCAGGGCCACTGCCAGGCTTTGTTGGCTGTGTGCAAGAATAACGCACCAGAAAAACTTCAGGTATTCCCCATTTAGCCCCGTACATTTTCATACTTCACTAATTTTACTGAATGTTTTAAGATTCTGTCTTTGCCAGCAACAGACCTGATAAAGATTATTATATTCTCCCATGTTTAACACATCACACAAGTCATGCATGCAGCCCGATTACTAATCCAATGGGACAACATTTTAATAATGATACAAAAAAGCCCAAAATTTTCTACCAGGAACGACTATCTACAAGTGAAGCGTGAACTTTAACACAGTACAAGTGCATCCGATAGGCCTGAAATTACATTTTAACGCAATATCATAGCCACAAACCATAGTGCACAACAAAAATATAGACTTACCATAAACCTGAACAGAATAGTGAGTACCTAAGGGCTGGTATCTCACAGGTGGGTGTTTTCATATGACAGGTTACCCCACACTAATCTGGTATTGAGTATCAATACCTCTGCAATCCATCACTGATAGGTAAATCTAATAAAAAGTCTGTCCTTCCGTTATTTGCACCGTGTCGAGTGCCTGAATCACGGTACAATGTATAAATAATATTTTTGTTCCACGAGCAAGGATAAAGAGAAATACAAACAATACAAGAGTAGAAGTTCGACTTCTTTCTACCTGTGATCTCAGGATTTTCTCGTGCTTCGATTTATGAGCGATAAAGCTTAATTCAACGGGCACACAGAGGAAATGACATCCAGACTATGTCCCACCGAAAGTACCGTAGGCTGGCTTTGAGCGACAACTAATGTTGTGGCTTGCAGTAAAATATGATAAATACGCGAATAAATATAAGAGATTTAGTAATGTGACAAATGTTATCATTTACTCACAGCGGGGAATTGTATTAGAACAATTATAATAAACAAAATTGCCTGACAGTATAACCTGTGAGTTGACCTTCCCTCTTGGCAACCCCATGACCTCCGAAAGCATAAACTGATGAACAACTTTACAAGTAAGACCAAACTAACATCTTTGTTCAACGCAACGAAGAACATGCAACAAGGGGCCTCAAGCCTTATCCGAGATACAGACATACATAGACCTACACTGAAGAAATCCGGGAAGTAATACTTCCCGGATTTCTCCAGTGTAGGTCTATGTACTCAACAGATGACTGACTGCTTGTATGGGGTTTAGAAACTTGAGTACTGAAATGAAGTTGCTTCCTCAGACATGAATGATACATAAAGATGGGCAGACGGCTGGGGAGAGTACCTCATGTTTATTTTGTAATTATACCACCTTCCAACCATAACCTGTAGAGCATTGTACGGAGAAGTCATCACGGCCACGGGGCCTTCATTACCCATCGCATGTATCTTCAAACCCGACTCATGGCATCTGCTTTGCAAATCAGCTGCGGAAATTTGTTGGTTCTCAGTTATGGAAGTGCTCGCTCAGCACTTGAAAAGCACTGTTGTTGCCCATGGATCATAATTAGTAAAGATGATCGACTTGTGTTTGCATTGTGGTAATAATGGGCCGAGGAATGTGTTCCTCCTGGGTCTCACCTCAACAGAAATCCCACAACAGCTGATTGCATTGATGTTAAAAACCTCCATCAAGCAGAGATTGTACTGTAGTTAGCATGCATGGCCACAGTTTTACTCAACTAAAAGCCACCTTAACCATTTGGCCGGCCCAAGAACGTAGAACCCAGCTTGGATCCTCCTATGTTACCGAAGGTACCCCCGTGGGATTGCTAGTTAAGACATTCCCAATGTTTCAGCGTTATGAAGTCAAACCTAACCTCGTAGCAGTTCGTAGCAGCCCTCTCGGATTCCTAATCTTGAAGTCTCTTGTTTCCGTTCGTCAGAAGTTTGTAAAATATGACAATATTTAGCCATTTCTTGGAGAAAAGATGTTGAGTTGAATCTCCCTATTTACGTAATTATTACTAACACAAATCAGCATAAAAAGCATGAAATCGCTGCATAAGGACTAAGATCAATATTTCATATTGCATGCTATTGTATCTTAGCCTGTATCTGCCAGAAAACAGGGCCTTGCTCTATGCATATTTTATAACAGACTGATGCGCTGTACTTCGCAAAAAAGATTAAACAAACCATGATGATATTAATCATTTTGAAAGAGCAAGACATTTAGGCCTCCAAAAGAACTATCATGGAAGTTACCATGCCAACATGATACCAGTTCAGTCCTTCCATCAATAAGGAATCTGGTCTTCGTTCGTGAGCAGAGTATGCTTTGACTTTGAAAT